>ML778165.1:838313-854683 GCA_009831015.1 Picea engelmannii | reverse complement strand
TTGTCTCTCTTGAATAGAATCGCTCTCGCACACCCAAGAAACCCTCAATGGCAGAAGAAAAGAAAAACGACGGAGCAGATGATCCTATCAATTTGTTGCTTGAGCAAGCTCTCACACGACAGAGGGATGAAATGAAGGAGAATTTTGCCCACATCCTTTAATGCATGCCGATAGAATCAGGCACATCTTAATCAAGCGGCCACTTTGGAGGCACCTCACCTTTCAAGGTACAAGTTAACTTTGATATTCCTGTATTTGAAGGACAAATAGATGGAGAAGCCCTAGAAAAATGGTTAACTCTGCTAGAAGGTTATTTCTTTGTTCACAATTTTTCCGACAAAGAAAAGATCACCTCCACACTCCTTAAATCTCTTCCTCATGTCAAACATTGGTGAGAAACTTACTGGGAGAAAAGTTCCACAGAGGAGTCTGGAATATATGGGGCCGATCCCACATGGGATTTTTTTGTGGATGCGGTAAATGAACAGTATTACCTTGTTGGCAACTATGAGGACCGGTACATGAGATGGACCACACTGTGGCAAGAGAGGGGCCAAGCAGTTCCAGAGTTCACCAATACCTTCCATACCTTACACACCAATCTATGTATCAAAGACTTCGAGGGACATCTGGTTCTGAAATACCGTGGGGCTCTACACAGATACATCCAGACTGAAATGGATTTTCTAGACATCTCATCACTCGTTGTTGCTTATCGATATGTTGTTAAAGTTGAGCAGAAATTTAAGCACCAGAACAAATGGGAGTTCGGGTCTGCAAATCCACAACAACCAAAGTATTACAAAGACAGCCCTAACAAACAGTTTCCCGTAAACCAGTCCAAGACACAGGAAAAGAAGGGTCATGGGAAGACAAAGAAGGACACCGAAAAATGGTGCGAGTTCCAAAAAATCCCCTGGCACAACACCGATGAATGTCGCTCAAAATAGTCATTAGTGGCCAAAATCAAAGACAATGAGCCGAACCCTTATTTAGAATCTGATTCTGAAAATAATGGTAAAGGACAGATCATTGACACGGACCCCACTGCTATTGTCGCTACTGCAACAATTCAACCAGAAGAACCAACAGATCCTGAAGAGGGGGAGCGCCTTTTTCATTCATAGATGTAGGTGAAGGGAACCCCGCAGCATTTTATTGTTGATAGCGGAAGCCAGAAAAACCTCATCTCAGTAGAGGTCATCAAACAGTTGGGATTGTCGACAACACCACACCCGCAGCCATACAACATTGGGTGGCTTCACCAAGGACAAGATCTCTATATCAGCCAACAGTGTCGATTATCATATGGCATCCAACCCTTCAAGGATGAGGTATTATGTGATGTTTCCCCACTGGATGTCTGTGATGTCCTCTGGGGCCAACCATATATGTAGAGATGCCATGTTGTTTATGAGTCACGACCCCATAGTGTCATTGTTACTTTTGGGGGTCATCTCTACAAAATACCAGAGGTAGTTTCGACTACTGTTCCACCTAAAAAGTGTTGCAAGGTAGTATCTCATACTGCAAAATTCATCTTCATCACAATCTCTTCAAAAGGAGAACAAAAGGACACTGCAACCACTACAGCCTTTCCCCAAGCACCTTCTATCCAACAAGAGCAGGTCGACAAGGCTGCAGTAAAGTGCAAAGATTCATTCTGCACATCGTCCTCTCATGTATCTCAACTTTTTGAACAGACTCAACCTCAACAGGTTCATGACAGATTTCCACAAACTAAGCAGCGTGACGTCTCCAACAATACAAGCAACTCACCAAGATGTGGATTCAACAAACGCTTTTCCCTCTCCCCCGGAGACTCAACACAATGGATACCATTGCTTCCTAAGAAGAGAGGATTGATCCAGGTGGATATCAGTGGCCACCCACCTTTTCCAAATGGCTCAAAATTATTTTATGGCAATTTTGGCAATTTACTATTTTTAGCAAGTTTTAACTTCCGAGGCTATTTTGAGGGCCCAAATGAAGGTTTTTCAAGATAGAGGTTCTCAATTATAGCCGAAGGAATTATTGAGCCCCCAATATGAATATCCTCGACGATACCTTTCCAACGAGCTATCACACGCCTAAAACGGAGATCGTATGCAAACGTTACGACCCTGGGAAGTTGATGTACTCACTTACCCAAACGAGGCCCACATGACTTTTGGTGCTTCATCTCCTAGGGTTAGGTTTTTGGATGTCTAGGGTTTTTGGCATTCCTGTTTATTTTAAAAATGCCTTCATAGCCTCATTGTAATGATCTTCTTGTGAATGCGAGTAGTCGTCACATCTCTTCTCAGAGATAAGTTGCCACCATTCTAGCGAGTCTTTCACTCTGTATTTTTACAGTCTCTATACATTTCTTTTATTAATAGAAATCATGTATTATTGTATATCCATGTTTATGATTTCATATCTGATACATTTATGTTATATTATTGAATATCTTCGATATCTCTATGCATTTCTTTATTATATCTCCGCTCTCATTTCGTGCCAAAAATAACCTGGATCAGTGGTATCAGAGCAGGCTGCTCTTGATCATTTTTTCAGTGCATGTCCCCGACGAGGTCCAATTATAGAAAGTTGGGTCTAGAGCTTGTATCTCTTGAAGATAATCACTCTCACACACCCAAGAAACCCTCAATGGTAGAAGAAAAGAAAAACAACGAAGCAGACGATCCTATCAATCTGTTGCTTAAGAAAGCTCTCACGCAACAGAGGGACGAAATGATGGAGAATTTTGCTCACATCCTTGAATGCCTGCCGATAGCATCAAGTGCATCTTCATCAAGTGGTCACTTTGGAGGAACCTCTCCTTTCAAGGTACAAGTTAACTTTGATATTCCTGTATTTGAAGGACAGATAGATGTAGAAGCCCTAGAAAAATAGTTAACTCTGCTAGAAGGTTATTTCGTTGTTCACAATTTTTCTGACAAAGAAAAGATCACCTTCACACTCCTTAAAGCTCTCCCTCATGTCAAACATTGGTGGGAAACTTACTAGGGGCAAATTTCCACAGAGGGGTTTGGAATATATGGGGTCGATCCCACTTGGGATTTTTTTGTGGATGCGGTAAAGGAACAGTATTACCCTGTTGGCAACTATGAGGACCAGTACATGAGATGGACCACACTGCGGCAAGAGTGGGGCCAAGAAGTTATGGAGTTCACCAATACCTTCCATACCTTGTGCACCAATATGGGTATCAAAGACTCCGAGTGACATTTGGTTCTGAAATACCATGGGGCTCTACACATATATATCTAGACTGAAATGGATTTTCTGGACATCTCATCACTCGATGCTGCTTATCGATATGCTATTAAAATTGAGTAGAAATTTAAGCACCAGAACAAACGGGAGTTCGGTTATGCAAATCCACAACAACCAAAGTATGACAAAGACGGCCCTAACAAAAAGTTTTCCGAAAACCAGTCCAAGACACAGGAAAAGAAGGGTCATGGGAAGACAAAGAAGGACACCAGTAAATGTTGCAAGTTCCGCAAAATCCCCTGGCACAACACCGATGAATGTCGCTCAAAATAGTCATTAGTGGTCGAGATCAAAGACAAAGAGTCGAACCCTGATTCTAAATCTGATTCTGAAAATAATGGTAAAGGATAGATCATTGACGTGGACCCCACTACTATTGTCGCTACCGCAACAATTCAACCAGAAGAACCAATAGATCCTGAAGAGGGGGAGCACCTTTTTCATTCACATATGTGGGTGAAGGGGACCCCACTGTATTTTATTGTTGATAGCAGAAGCCAGAAGAACCTCATCTCAGCAAAGGTTGTCAAATAGTTGGGATTGTCGATAACACCACACCTGCAACCATACAACATTGGGTGGCTTCGCCAAGGACGAGATCTCCATGTTAGCCAATAGTGTCGATTATCATACGGCATCCAACCCTTCAAGGATGGGGTATAATGTGATGTTTCCACACTGGATGTCTGGTATGTGCTCTTGGGCCAACCATATATGTTGAGACGCCATGTTGTTTATGAGTCTCGACCCTGTAGTGTCATTGTTACTTTGGGGGGTCATCTCTACAGAATACCAGAGGTAGTTCTAACTACTGTTCCACTTAAAAAGTGTCACAAGGTAGTATCTCATACTACAAAATTCAGGTTCTTCACAATCTGTTCAAAAGGAGAACAAAAGGACACTACAACCACTACAGCCTTGCCCCAAGCACCTTCTATCCAACAAAAGTAGGTCGAAAAGGTTGCAGCAAAGTGAAAAGATTCATTCTTCACATCATTCTCTCATGTATCTCAACTTTTTGAACAGACTCAACCTCAACAGGTTCGTGACAGATTTCCACAAACTGAGCAGCGCGACGTCTCCAACAAGACAAGCAACTCACCAAGATGCGGATTCAACAAACACTTTTCCCTCTCCCCTGGGGACTCAATGCAATGGAGACAATTGCTTCCTAAGGAGGGAGGATTGATCCAGGTGGATATCGGTGGCCACCCACCTTTTCCAAATGGCTCAAAACAGTTTTCTAGCAATTTTGGAAATTTACTACTTTTAGCAGGTTTTAACTTCTGGGGCCATTTTGAGGACCCAAATGAAGGTTTTTTGAGATCAAGGTTCTCAATAATATCTAAAGGCATGATTTAGCCCCCAAAATGAATCTCCTCTATGATACCTTTCCAACGATCTATCACACTCCTAAAACGTAGATCGTATGCAAAAGTTACGACCCCGGGAAGTTGATATACTCACTTACCCAAACGGGGCCCACATGACTTTTGGCACTTAATCTCCTAGGGTTAGGTTTTTGGATGTCTAGGGTTTTTGGAATTCCTGTTTATTGTAAAAAGGCCTTCAGAGCCTCATTTTAATGATCTTCTTGCGAATACAAGTAGTCGTCACATCTCTTCTCAGAGATAAGCTGCCACCATTCTAGTGAGTCTTTCACTCTGTGTTTTTACAGTCTCTGTACATTTCTTTCATTAATAGAAATCATGTATTATTGTATATCGGTGTTTATGGTTGCATCTCTGATACATTTTTGTTATATTATTGAATATCGGCGATATCTCTGTGCATTTCTTTATTATATCTCCGCTCTCATTTCATGCCGAAAATAATCGAGATCACTCTGTCACCTCAGGTTTTCCGTAAGATGTTGAGGCTTCTCGAGACAACTCTCACCTTCAAAGTTGAATATTCCAGGGAGTTTTTAAAAAATCATGACGATGGACTTGACCTCTTACCTAAATTCCTAAAGAACCCAATGGTCATCCCCGAGGACATCACAAGATTTCATATTGGCGCATTTAAAAATTCCTTCCGAGAAATTGCATGGCTTTTTATGAGGATAACAAGAAAGAAAATTAGGGCCAACATCTGTCGGATGATTCTTTCCATTATTTATTTTGCGTTCAAGGAACAAGCCATCTTTGATTGGGTAAATTTGATTTCCATTCAAATATCTTCCCAAATGGCCCAATACAAGAAGGAGAAGAATTTTTTATGTCATCTTATTTGGTTTTCGCGATAGCGCATTTTTGTCAGTTACCGAGATTATTTGTTTACAAAAAGGTAAACTGTGAGTTTGACCCAGTAACTTTATAGTATCAATAATTGTGGAGGCACAAGGCCTCCCAACATTTTTATGAATAATTTAATGATTTTGTCTCAGTTTTTAAAGAATTTTTGTTTGGAAAAAACGCTCTCTGGATGTCTGACCACGCGAGTAAGTTCCTGGATAGGAAGGGGACACTAGTACAAATGTAAAATTATAACGTTATAAGTGTTTTTGGATCCAAAGAAAATCCTTTCTTCCTTCTATGCCATATATCTGACAAAATGTTTATTGTTGAGATAACAAGGCAATACACCTATTGGTCGAATTTTTTTCATGAAAAGAGAAAAAATAAATTCATACCTCTGCCTTGGAAAGTCGGGGATTTCATATTCCGCAATATGAACAAGATTGATGAAATCACATGCCACTTCCACGGCCTCAATTTAAAATATGTTGAAAAAGTAAAAGGGTTCAACCCTAGTGGTATTTTTGTAGAACATCTATTGGCTGTTGGTTTCAACAATTCTTTCATTAACATTATTCTAAATGAAGATGGAGATAATGCCTCAGGAACTCCCTCTCATGACACCGGTGGCCTAGAGACAATACTCAGCACCAATGAGTCGTGCAAGTAGAGAGGAAAAGTTATGGGTGAGAAAAGTGCCCAATCCTCGACTGTCACGCCAAAGCGTACAACAACTCAGAGCAGCGCTCCAATGGCCTAACCAGGTAAGAAATTCACCCACAGTTCTTCAAGCGAAGGAGGAGATAAGAAAACTCCTTCCAGAAAAATTGAAAGTTCTCATAAACTTCCCTTTAGGAAGAAAAGAAAAAACATTATGCAAGAAGAGGAGGGACCTCGAGGATAAAGTGATATCCACAACCTCTCCCTTGAGGATATGGAACTTGAAATTGACATCGATAAAGTGTTCCCCAGCGATGATCAACTAGAGAGAACTACTCACCAGAACCCTCAAGTGGAAATAATTGGGACCGAGACCTTAGACGAAGAAGACTCTTTTTCATTTATGAGCGTTGTTCTTGACAGTGAATCCAAAAATTTGATTATTGAGAAAAGATATGTAAAGAATAATAAGGGGAAATATCGGTTAGATATTAACCTACGGAACATGAAACCATCCCAAATTTCCCAGATACACCAAGCAAATGGAGATTCTCTAGACAACTCTATTGAAATCATTGAATCAGAGAATGCCAGGTTAAAGGAGTGAATCAAATAATTGGAGGAATATTTAATGCCCCGTCCAATGCTTGCTAGTCCTTTAGCAATGATCAGGCCTACCACACCTATGGAAAAGTTAAAAGGATCGGCAAGCCTTCTCACGTTATCTTGAGACTATGTGGAAAAGAATATAAATAAAAGAATGTAATTAATAACAAAGGCTTGGGAGATGTCAAAGAGTATGGTCTCTTTTGGAACAAGAGCACATGCTTTTCATGAATATTTGCAAGAAGATTTGAAAAATGAGCAAGGTTTCTACTTCAATGTGGTTGTACCATTTGGTGTTAAAGTTACTAATATGATGGAATTGAGAAGAAGAGAGGAGGATCTCCCTTCCCTTAACCAAATAAATAAACTAAACGCATGCTGGAAGGAAAAGGTAAAAAATATGAATGGTATCGATCAAGCATGTAGCCAGGCCATAACTAGAAGAGAGGAACTATTCAAGAAGCTAACTGAGTTAGATCTAGCTGGCAGCACCAATGAAGTCCAAGACCCAAAATTGATACTCAACTCGTTGTTTTAACCAAGAAAGCATTTGATGAACAAGTTGATATCTTTAAAGGGTTGTCATTTGAAAAATTCTATGGCATTCTTGAATATGGCGAAGATGACGTGTAAAATTGGCTAGTTGATTATTCGATTAAAAACCAAGATATTGAAGAAGCATTGTGCAACATTTCTATTGATCTAAGGGACTTGGAAGGTGAACTCTTCAATATAAAAATACATCATGAAATCAACATGGCACCAATGAGGAGTTACATTGAGGAGTGGTTCAAAAAGGTTGTTGACAAGCTCACCAATGAAGGGCAAAGGACGGTTGAGACGGTTCCTATAACCGCCGAGGAGAGCCATAAAAGAAAATCAGCGAGCAAGTGACAAATTATGAGATACCATTATACCAAATTCATATTAATCACATCCCTCTTACTATCCATTTCTAGTTCTAACACTTAGTCGCATTTTAGACCGCGAGTTCCCGAGTTGGTGAACTTACATTTTCTCACCTGCATCTACAACTTCACTTCATGAATCCGACCGACCATCATCTTGTTCCATACTTAGTCGATTTTATGATCGTGGGTTCCTAGGTTGACAAAATCGAGCTTTCATGTTCCCGTGTTGCTACTATCTCCACAACAGGATATTAGACTTATGGTAGCAACTCGACAACAGTTTTGTGGAGATACACTGAATATTTTCGGGTGCAAGGATCAGAGTTTTCAGTGGTGTAGGGCATATTCTTATTATTCATCCCCTTTTTCCCAAAAGGAAATAATCTGGACATCTGGAATTGCACGCGTAGGGTGTGTTCCGAAAGTTTTTTATTGTAAAGAGTTGGTCACCTGGTGCGCTAATAGATACATTCCAAGCCAGTGGATCATCTAGTTGTGGGACCATTGCCCTGTCTCTCTATCACCTCAATTTTTTTGTAAGATGTTGAGGCTTCTCGAGACAATGCTCACCTTCAAAGGTGAATATTGCAGGGATTTCTTAAAAAAGAATTAAAATGGACTCAACCTCTTACCTAAATTCCTAGAGAACCCATCAGTCACCCCTGAGGACATCACAAGATTGTAGATTGATGCATTTAAAAATCCCTTTAGAGAAATTGCATGGTTTTTTACAAGGATAACAGAGTAGGAAAACACGACTAGCATCTCTGGGATGATTATTTACTTTCTTTATTTTATGGTCAAGGAACACACCATCTTTGATTGGGGTAAGCTTATTTCCATTGAAATCTCTTCCCAATTGGTGCAATACAAGAAGGAGAAGAATTTTTTTATGTCATCTTATTTGGTTTTTGTGATAGCGCATTGCTGTCAGTTCCTAATATTATCTGTCTACAAGAAGGTAAATTGTGAGTTTGACCCAGTAACTTTCTAGTATCAATCATTGTGGAGGCACAAGGCCTCCCAACATTTTTATGAAGTCTTTAATGATTTTATCTCAGTTTTTAAAGAATTTTTGTTTGGAAAAAAAGCTCCCTGGATGTCTGACCAGGTGAGTAAGTTCCTGGATAGGAAGGGGACACTAGAACAAATGGAAAATTGTAACATTATAAGGATTTTTGGATCCAAATAAAATCCTTCCTTCCTTCCATGCCATATATTTTACAAAATGTTTGTTGTTGAGATATCAAGGCAATACACCTACTGGTTGCGGTTTTTCCATGAAAAGATAAAAAATCAATTCATACCTATGCCTTGAAAGTCAGGGATTTCATATTCAGGAATATGAAAAAGATTGATGAATTTGCATGCCACTTCCATAGCCTCAATTTAAAATATGTTGAAAAAGTAAAATGGTTCGACCCTAGTGGTATCTTTGTAGAACATCTATTGGTTGTCGGTTTCAACAATTCTTTCATTAACACTATTCTAAATGAAGATGGAGATAATGTCTCAGGCACTCTCACTCGTGACATCGGTGACCTAGAGACAATACTTAGCACCAATGAGTCGTACAAGAAGAGAGGAAAAGGTTCGGGTGAGAAAGGTGCCCAATCCCTGACTGTCATGCGAAAGAGTAAAACATTTTGGAGCAGCACTCCAATGGCCTACCCAAGTAAGAAAGTCACCCACAGTTCTTCAGGTGAAAGAGGAGATAAGAACCCTCCTTCCGAAAAAATTGAAAGTTCTCATAAAATTCCCTTGAGGAAGAAAAGAAAAAACATTGTGCAAGAAGAGGAGGGACCTCGAGGAGAAAGTGATATCCACGACCTCTCCCTCAAGGATATGGAACTCGAAATTGACATCGAAAAATTGTTCCCCAATGATGACCAGCTAGAGAAAAATTTTCACCAGAACCCTCAGATGGAAATAATTGGGATTGATACCTTCGACGAAGAAGAGTCTTTTGCATTTCAGAGCGTTGTTTTTCACAATGAATCCAAAAATTCGATTATTGAGAAAAGATATGTAAATAATAAGAAGGGGAAATCTGGCTTAGAGATTAACCTAAGGAACATGCGGCCTTCCTGAATTTCCCAGATACACCGATCAACTTGAGATTCTCTAGACAACTCTATTGAAGGCCTTGAAGCGGAGAATTCTAGGTTAAAGGAGCGAAACAAAGAATTGGAGGAATCTTTAATGCCCCTTCCAATGCTTGCTAGTCCTTTAGAAATGATTGGGCCTACCACACCTGTGGAAAAGTTAAAAGGATCGGAAATCATTATCACATCAGCTCAAGGCTATGTGGAAAATAATATAAAGAAAAGTATGGAATTAATAACAGAGGCTTGGGATATGTCAAAGAGTATGGTCTCTTTTGGAACAAGAGCACGTTCTTTTCAAGAATATCTGCAAGCATATTTGAAGAATGAGGAAGGTTTCTACCTCGATGTAGTTGTACCACTTGGTGTTAAAGTTACTAATATGACAGAATTGAGAAGAAGAGAGGAGGATATCCCTTCCCCAAACTGAATAAAACAATTGAACGCATGCTGGAAGGAAAAGGTAAAAAACTTGAATGGTATCGTTCAAGCATGTATCCAGGCCATAACTAGAAGAGAGGAACTATTCAAGAATCTAATTGAGATAGATCTATTTGGCAGTACCAATGAAGTCAAGACCGAAATCGATACTCAACTCGTTGTTTTTAACCAAGCAAGCATTTGATGAACAATTTGAGATATTTAAAGGGTTATCATTTGAAAAATTCTATGGCATTCTTGAATATGGTGAAGATGATGTGTAAAACTAGTCAGTTGATTATTTGATTAAAAACCAAGATATTGAAGAAGCATTGTGAAACATTTCTATTGATCTAAGGGACTTGGAAGGTGAACTCTTCAATATAAAAATCCAACATGAAATCAATGTGGCGCCAATGAGGAGCTACATCGAGGAGTGGTTCAAAACGGTTGTCGACAAGCTCACCAATGAAGGGAAAAGGAAGGTTGAGACAGTTCCTATAACCGACGAGGAGAGCCATAAAAGGACATTGGTGAGCAAGTGAAAAATTATGAGATACCATCATATTAATTTCATATTGATCACATTATTTTGTCTTTATCAAGCTCTTCATCCAGTTACTCCACTTCTTTAAATAGAAAGGTTTAATCGAAGAATGATATTTTATGTTTTCTTCTTACCAGGTCTTGTTGCCTTCCACCACCCACTTCTTCTTTCTATGAACTTCATTCTTATACATATTTTATTTATGGTCCTCGATATCCCCAATCCCGGTCATTATGACAAACGCATTTTAATTTCAGAGAATATGTATTGAACTATATATTTTTAGAAATTCCAAGAGAGCTATTTTGGGAACAATCTCGACTGTACTTTGTAACCCAGTTTTTTTCTGAATATAAAGTATTTGAGGTTGATCTATCATTATCTCTATTTGATTTTCCCATGTATTACTCTGTCAAATTTCTCTTATGCATGTGGATCATTTTCTTTTAGTTTTTATTTGTGATCATAAATCTTTATCCCTACTATGATGGATGTGAGGAATTATGTTTATTTGCTTTAAATGTATGAATGTGTGTGTGTTTCCTGGTCGATTCTAAGGAACTCTCTTTTAAAAGATAAATATAAATATTTTCCATTTTCTGTTATGTCTATTTTACTTTCCTTTGATGCACTTCTTTAAATGTCCCACATTTTATACATAGGAGTACCACCTCTATAAAAATGCAGGAGTATTTTCATCCTCATGAGGTTTCCATTTCGGTCCTAATGGATTCAAGCGTCAAAACTCACACATTGGTGGTTCATGATCTCTTTGGTTTTCTCTTATAAGAGCTTAAAATGTGTTTGTGTAGAAAACTAATGAGAGGCAATGATTTACTATGCTTGGTCTGATCTATGAATATCATGGACTATGAATGCACATGTCAAGGTGATGATTATCGACCCTTCTCAGGTGCAAGAATTAGGATGATGATGAGTGAAAGGACATGGATGTTAGGTTGGATGTCTTATTATGCATCACATATTTTGTAACTGATTTGGCAGGTTGTTATTGAATCTCCCCATTCGCTTGAGACATTTTCCCTTGTTCCCTTGTTCGAAACACACATCCTTTTCCCTATGGTTTAGAGCCTTTTGAATTTTGAGGGAAAAACATATGAAATTTGGATGATTAAATATGTTGACATTAGTTTGTATCCATAGACATGTGGACACATGGAAACTTGAAATTGGTCCATATAGGTGTTGAAGTGTCCTCCAGGACTCGACATAAGTGTGGTTGGGATAAGTATGATAGCCAAAATCATGGTGGGACTTCTCATTATAGGTGGTGATTCTTGACTGGATCAAAAAATATGTGTCATTGACTTTTCAGGTCCTCATCGGCTTCCTCAGTGTCCAGGTGGACTATTATGCTTACTCCAGGTGGCGCTAAGTGAATGGATAGATACGTAATGATTTGGCGGATATGCAATCTGGCAGGACTGGAGTACCACCATCGTAACCCTAGCGGGGTTGGTTTTAATTTTATGTATCTTACCATGCAACAACATTAACTCTTCTCCACGTAGCTCTTTAAAACCATTGTCACACCCCAATGTTGTGTTAACTTCTGGGCACCTTTTTGATGTGACATGCATCATCAACCATTGATCAAGCTCGCTTGTATATGTCGGATGATCAGGTCCACACCTTCACCTGCACTTGCTCATTAATCCTCGTTCTTATGATATGTTTCTATTGGGAAAGGTCTTGATCCTATTTTAGATGTGATAATCCCCTTTCTTTCTCTCGATAAGGGCCCAAGTATTTGAAACTCAGCCCTGATCCCTTAGGGATTGATTTTTCATTGTAAAATGTATTGGCTTTTGACCATGCTCGTGTCCTCTTTGATCCATGAGATCTATAATCTCCCTTTCGACCTCTTGCTATTGAATTTCTCCCCCATAATCTTGATCAATGTGCACACTAATGACTGGATCAAATATAGTACTAACAATAAGTGTAGGTTCATTTCATGTAGATTAAAATTTGAATGTACTAACAACACAACTGAATATGAAGCTCTTATACAGTTCCTGAAAAATACCATAGATTTAAACATTAGGAAAATAAAAGTTTTTGGGGTTTCTGGAATAATTGTAAGGAAAATTAAAAAACACCATACATTTTATGTCCCGGCATCTTAAATATTGTCAACAAGAAGTGTGCAGATTGACTTATAGATTTGATTCTTTCAATATTTCTATTGTTCCTCACTCTAAAAACATGATATTTGATTCTACAACCATTGTTGCCTCAAGGTTAGATGCATTATATCATTTTAAGACAAGCAAGTTTTCGATCAAGTTGCTTTACAAACCTTCACTTCCAAACAACATCACTAACTGGAAGGTTTTTGAAGGAGATCGGTAGATCATTGAATTCCTCACAAATAAAGAAACTTTCAAGGATTCATCCATAGATGATGATAAATATGAAACAAATTTGAAAAGCAATAAAGAAGATCTTACTAAATCAAAAGCCCATTCTATGCCAAAAGGTGTGGTGAATCTGGAAAAAATATTTGACTTGCAAAACAAAATTAAACATTCATCAAATGTTAAAACTAAAAGCTCAATGTTAGGGAATGAGTTGATCAACTTAGGAATGAAAGGGAATCCCAAAAATGTGAATCTAGGATTGGGTGTTCTAAGAGAGAGAAACAATATTACATCAAACTTTTTAGAACATACCTATGTTTCTTTGCATCGACATATGATGATCTAATAACATACGATACAGACATTATCCAACATACAATCCCTATGAAGAAGGATCTCAAGGATTTCCAACACAAATTACATAAGATACTTCTTTCTCTTGAGACCCGAGTACAAAAGGAGTTGAAAAAACTTCTAGATGCTAAAATCATTTTCCAAGTTTGACACTTGTCTTGGGTAGCTAATTTGGTGTCAATAAGGAAAAAGACTAGAAAAATTCACTTGTGTGTCTATTTTTGAAACCTAAATAAGGATTTTGTAAAAGACAACTATTTGATCCCACCAATGGATCAGATCCTACAACTTGTATCGGGATATTAAATGTTTTCCTTTCTTGATGTATTTTTAGGATACAATCAGGGTCTTTTTTTTTAGGGAGACAGACTTAAAACTACATTCAAAACCAAGTGGGGAACTTTTTCCCACAAAAGAATGTGTTGTGGTCTCATTAGTGTAGGAGCCACCTTCTAGAGATCATTGCACATTTACTTTCATGGTTTCATTAACTGTAATGACATTACCTATCTAGATTATGTGACTATGTACTTGAAAAAAGAGTCAATCACATTTCACATCTAACTCATTTCTTGGATAGATGTTGAAAATATGGGATCTCTCTCAATCCCAAAAAGAGTATATTTGCAATTATAGAAGGCAACCAACTATGACATATCATTTGAAAAGAGGGTATAACCATATATCCTGAGTGACTTAAAGTTATATCCCAATTTCCCTTCCCACATAACAAAAATGCTATGTAATATTTCTTTGGGAAGATTAATTTTATACACAAATTCATTCTTGATTTTGCTAAAATTGTCGAATATGGTTTTTCTTAAGGATACAAATAGTATACCTATGTATAGTATTCTAGGAGACTATTTTGGTTTGAAAAATCATACATATAGAATGCATGTGGATATTCAGTAAGAAAACATATAATTTACTATTAAAATGTGTAATTTTTTCAAATTCATTCTTGATTTTGCTAAAATTACCGATTGTGGTTTTTTTTAAGGATTCAAATAGTATACATATGTATAGTATTCTAGGAGACTATTTTGGTTTGAAAAATCATACATATAGAATGCATGTGGATATTCAGCAAGAAAACATAGAATTTACTATTAAAATGTGTAATTTTTTTATGAATATTATCAATTTAATCATATTTATGTAAAAAATAGGTGAATTTTTAACCAAATTGGTGATTTTTTTTACTTAATAAAATGGCCAAAAAATAACTAATTGGCGAAATTTCACTCCTAAAAATTACCTTGTTGTTGAGCCTTTGCAGAAAATTATCAAAAAAGATGTGGAATTTAAGTGGAATCAAGAAGAGAAAGGATAATATGATAAAATTAATACTATCATTTGATGCTCTAGTGGTGCACAGTCTTGTGTTTTTATTTATGCATGGGTGAGTGGAAGTTAATGATGGTCTCTCATGATGCGTTAGTGGCAATGCAAACCTAGAAAAACATCAATTTGTTAACTTGGATGGATTATTCAAGGTACTTTTACAATGAATTTGAATATGGTGTAAGAAGATGAAACATAGGAAATTGAATTATCTTTTTGAATATACAATTTTTATTCATATGTATTGTGAATAATTAGCTCAATTTTGATTTTTTCTAACATTAGTATCTTATTTTTTCAACAAAATAAAAGGTATATGTTTTCATTTGTGCATGTGTTGAGTGTCTTAACAATGGAATTTCATTCTAAAAACTTGTATACTTGTAGAGAACCCGTTTTTCTTGTGCCGTATATTTTTTGAAAATTTTTAATATTAATTTTATATTTTTAAAAACTATCAAAGTCAACATATGCATGAAATTACAATGTCTTTTGTTCATGCAGCATGAAAGGGTCTTAACATGATTAAAAAAAAATTTAAAAAAAATTAAAAAAAAATTAATCGTAGGTAATGGTCTCCTCTAGTGTCACATATATCTCATTTGAGAAATGGTTAAGCCAAGAAAAAGTTATAGTATAAATAAGAGAGGTATGTATTCTAGGATTTTGATATATGTGAAGACAAAAATAGATTAAAAATAGTAAACAATAATAATTTTTAATATATATATATATATATATATATATATATATATATATATATATATATATATATATATATATATATATATTTGAAATCTACATAGTCGACTTGATCTATGTCTATAATTCCATCAACAACTGAATTGTTTATCCTATATAAAAATAACGTCAAAGATAGAGATATAGAGGGGTATTCACAAAAATGGAGGTTTTATGAATTTGCAGACCGAACCACTGGGTTTGTCACCTCGAACCTAAATATGAGCCAACCAAGTTAGCATACACCTTGTCAATCCCACCCAAAAAAATTGAGTTCTTACAAACGCTCACACGGTCTAGGAGTGTGCACGCACGTGCTCTAGGGACACATGTGCACTCCTCAAAAAATATTTTTCCTCCCTCTCCTACATATATACCCCCCCCCTTTCTATCTCACTCTCACTCTCTCTCTCTACCCCCCTTTATGTCTCCCTTTGTCTCCCTCACACTCCTATACATGGTAATACCTAGACATGGCAAGATTTAGACATCACAAGGCATGGAAAGACCTAGAGCTAGACCTTACCTTGACATGCCTCAGACTCTCACATCCACTCCCTCTTTATCCCCTCTCTCTCTCTCTCTCTCTCTCTCTCTCTCTCTCTCTCTCTCTTCCACCCTTTCTCTCTCTCCTCGTTGTTAGTCTTAGTCTCACTCTCTCTACCCCTCTTTCTCACTCTATTCCCCCTCTTTGTCTCCTTTTGTACCCCCACCTTCCTCTCATTCTCTCTCTACCTCCCTTCTATGTCTCCCTCCCTGCTTCCCTTCCTCTC
>ML778165.1:715211-832144 GCA_009831015.1 Picea engelmannii | reverse complement strand
CCTCGAAGTCTCCTCCTTTCTCTTACCCTTTGGCCCTCCCTCCCACTATCTCTACCCTCTTTGTCTCTTACATCTACCACCTCTTTCTCTCTCTCTCATTGTTGTTAGTCTCACTCTCACTCTCTCTACCACCTCTTGGTCTTCCTCGCCCACCCTATCACACTCTCAAACAATCCATGTTTATCCCATTCTATCTTTACCTCTTACATCTAATCCCCACTCTCTCACTACCTGTATCCCCCTCTCTCCCCCTCTCTCCCCACATTTATCTCTTTTCATCTATCTAACCCCCCTTCCTCTCACTCTCTCACTCTCTCACTCTCTACCCCCCTTCTCTATATCCCTATCCCTCACTCTCTTTTTATTCCTCTCTACCACTCTCACACTCTCTTTCCTCCTATCTATGTATCCCCCCTCCCTACATCACAAGGAAAGAAATGGGATTGACCTAGACATATCAAGACCTATACCTAAACCTATACATAGAAAGACCTAGACATGGAAAGACCTGGAGCATGACCTAGACCTATACTATGACCATGATGTATACCATGACATAGAACTAGACCATGACCTAGACCACCACATAGATCTAGAGCTATATTTAGACGATGACCTAGAGCTTGATGTAGACCATGACCTAGACCATGACATAGAGCTAGATATAGAGTTAGACAATGACCTAGATATTGACATAGACCTCCCATACTCTCACTCTCTCACTCTCTACCCCCCATACTCTCACTCTCTCACTCTCTACCCCCCATACTCTCACTCTCACACTCTCTACCCCTCCTCTCCTTGTCCCTCACTCTCTTTTTCTTCTCCTCTCCCCCTCTCACACTCTCTTTCTTCCTCTCTCTACATCCCTCCTCCCTACATCGCAAGGAAATAAATGGCCTTGACTTAGACATGTTAAGAACTAGACCTAAACCTAGACATAGCAAGACCTAGACATGGAAATACCTGGAGCATGACCTACACCTATACAATGACCATGATGTATATCATGACATAGACCTACAACATGACCTAGACCATGACATAGATCTAGATCTAGATTTAGACGATGACCCAGAGCTTGATGTAGACCATGACATAGACCACCATACAGATCTAGATCTAGATTTAGACGTTGAATTATATCTTGAAGTATACCATGACATATACCCCCTTAGATCCATATAAGCCTAGGAATAAATTATACACAATCCTTAGCCCTCTCTTCACTCGAGCCCTGAGTGCAATATGCATTTACCTTATGTACAACCCTTTCACCCACAACACCCACATCTTGGTTCTATAACCATTGCTCTATCCTTGAAAACACTTTCAATCCTAACCCCTTAGGCCTTATTTCTCCCCATACCCCTATACATATTTATTCATAAGTAGGTTTGGTGTATATTAAATGCTATCTCTATTGCATTAAGAGTGTGCACGTTCTCCTATGACTTGATTTTTTGGTCGTTTATGCTCAGCAAGAACGCATGTGTGTTCCTGCTAAGCATGTTTTGGTGCCAAGCACACCCCACCTCATATATTTCATGGCCGACAAAAATCCACGACAGATTCAGGAAAACACAACCCGAACAAACAGGTTTTACTTATTTTAGTGTTATTGTTAGATTCATAGATACTTTTGTGTTATTTCTAGACCATTGTAGGAAAATTTGGAAGACAACTTTGTTAAGTGCAATTGGAATTGTTGTTTGTATCTACTTGTGTCTTCTTGGAATTGTAAGACAAATTTGTCCAAGTGCAATTGAAATTGTTGTTTGTATATTCTTGTGTCTTATTGGAATTGGAAGATAAATTTGTCCAAGTGCAATTGGAATTGTTGTTTGTATCTTCTTGTGTCTTCTTGGAAGTGGAAGAAAAATGTGTCCAAGTGCAATTGGAATTGTTGTTTGTATCTTCTTGTGTTGACTTGGAATTGGAAGACAAATTTGTCCAAATGAAATTGGAATTCTTGTTTGTGTCTTCTTGGAATTGGAAGACAAATTTGTCCAAGTGCAATTGGAATTGTTGTTTGTATATTCTTGTGTCTTCTTCGAATTGGAAAACAAATTTGTCCAAGTGCAATTGGAATTGGAATTGGAATTATTAGATGTGTCTTCTTTTGTAATACAAAAACAAAATTCTCCACTTGGTTGTACCTTATTACATAATACAAATACAAATTTTTTGTGGGTGTTTGGAAGCCAATTTTTATCTTTAAACATGGGGAACCACCATATTTGAGAAACAAAGTCCTTGAGAAAAAAAGAAATTGATCGAAAAGGTAGAAGAAGAAAGAGAAAAAGAAAAGTTACGTATGTCAAAGCGTAGGATTTCAAAAGAGGGAAATCCAATTTATAGTGGAATAGATGTCGTTATTGTTTCTCCTCCATCACCATAAGAAAAGCACAAGAGTTCATTAGAGATAAATCCAAACAATATCTCATCAAGAAAAAAAATTGTGGATGACTAGATGATGGAGGATTTGCTTGGAGATGATTATACAATGGATGAAATTAGAGAAGTAACTGGTGTACAACATTGTGGTGAAGAAGGTCATGTGGTGCTATCTCTTGTTGGATACTCAAATGTTCCAGAAACTAGACAATCCCATCTCCACTCTCCTCCCATAGTTGATATGTTAGTGATTGAAGGGGAAAGAACTGCAACATTGTTAACTCCACAACATGGAGGTAAAGAGTGCCAGAATAGGGGTTCGTCCTCCCTAGCTAGATTGAGCACTACGTGAAGAAGAACTCCTAAACGCATTCAGGTCGATGAAAGTGTTCTAGCATCACTTGAAGTTCATTTACCTAACCGTAATATTCGTTATCACTCTTATAAAATCATTCAAGAATATTTTGAACCAAAATCTGATGCTGCTAAATGTAAATTATTTTTATCTTTATTAAAATCTAGAAGTTTGACTGTTGTTAGGAGAATTTTAGGTATTAAAACATTCAAAATTGTAGAAACATGTCATAATATTGTTAGAAACCTTGTAGATTATTTTCAAAGAATTGGTAAGAATTATAGTTCTAAAGACCGCAATGCAACCTGATGTGTCTTGTCCCAGTCAATTGTTAGCAAGATCACAAGAAAACATCGTTTGCTACAACAAACCTCTCACTTATTGTAATGCAACGTCAAAACCCTTAGAAATTATTCTCATAGACGAGATAGCCTCGACACAGGTGCCCCAACAAAGTTTTGGGCCTTCACTGGAAGGCTACCTTGTTCTGACATGAAGTTAATTGGAGCGGTTAAGGGACTAGTTCAAGATTTCTAGCATGAGAACAGAGGACCCTATTCCAACCAAAAAGATGTACTAAAATTGAGAAGGGTATCTAGGGACCATGAATGCCATATTAAACACTTTCTTTACATTACACAAACATAATTGTATGAGAAATTCATAACAATACATAGTTCACTTAAATTAGGCCAAAGACCTTTCCATAAATGCAAGCCCTGGTATGTTCGAATAAACACAATTCGTAACACGTGTTGTTGTAGATATAAATTAGAGTATGGTTATTATTATCACACACACACACACACATATATATATATATATATATATATATATATCATGTTTTGCATAACACCCTTTTACATGAATTCCCAGTTATATTGTTGACGTCATCATCTAGATAATTTTTTCACAGCATCTTGTGTACAAGGCTAGAGGTTTTTACATTTTATCAAAAATCATGCTTAGATGAGACATGCCCCAGGTGTGATGGAATGAAATTACTAAGAAAGTGCATCCATGTAAGTGATGAGTATGAATTAGGGAGGAAGGAGGTTGCCTTGCAAAGCCTTAAATATGTGATATATGATATTGGAGGACAAGAAAGACAAAAGATACAATTGGTTACTTCCCAAGTATGAATTTATGACTTCATGAAGGACTTTGTTGAAAAGACATGACATTATTTTCAACATGTCCATGTGGCTTGATGGCAGGACGAGCATTTTAGAATATGCATAGATACATTTCATGTTCATACTGTGTTATCAGTGGTTGATTTTGCTGAGAACTACACCCTTCAACTGCAAAATGAGATTCAAAGCCAATATTATAACTCACAGAAGGTCAACATAATGGTACATATCACATACAGTCATGGACCATATATTAATGAACAAAACATAGCTATATTGAAAGAGTATCACTTCTACATAAGTGATGATCAGTGCCATGGCTTAGCCTACGTGCAACATTTTTTTCAATTGTTGTACAATCACCTTAAGGAGAATAACATACAGATGCATCAACATTGGATTTGGTGAGATGGTTGCATAGGCTAGTTAAAAAATGCTCATGTATTTCAATGGTTGTGTATGTTTCACAAAAAAATAAAGGTGCTACACATTTGGAACTATTTTGAGTCCAGGTACAGGAAAGGGGAGCATGATAGAGTAGGTGCATGCATAAAAAGAACATTACACTGGAAATAAATGAATTTCACTACTACTTCCTTCATTCGAGATGAAAAATCCATTGTTGAATGGTGTTCTTCAGTAATGGGAGAGGGAACAGGAACCCATGAAGATCAATCACACAAGAAAGGACATGTACATAGATATTTTTTGGAGGTGGTATATGTAGATCAATCATAGTGGTATGAATGCAAAACAATCCAGGGTATTCGTGGATTCCATTCAATTAGAACATCAGACAATGAAATAGTTGAAACATGGATGAGAAAACTCTCTTGCTTCTGTGGTCCATGTAGTAGTAATGAATGGGATGATTGTGAATCGACATACTAGGTTGATAGATGGGATCATGTATCATTCCCCATTGGTCAACGTATAACTATGGAATTATCCCAATTGGAGGAGGACCAATCAAGTATTTCATCATATTATGATCATGTCTCAGATCTTGTATTGCCAGGTTCGTTGAATCTTTCTATTAAATTTTGAATAACTAGAATTAATCTTTTATGCTTTGGTCATTAAGTGGACTCACATTTTGGAACTCCATTTTTTGCAGAGCACATATATGTAGTGGTTTCCCCAAGAGATAATGAATGGAGAACTGATTATTGGATGGAACAATGATTAGAGGGAAAGAAGACCCTCATGCGATTAGTAACAGACTCCGAAGGTATTGAATTTTTGATTGGGTTGATGGTTATTAAAGGATACTTTCTGACACGGGATGAAAGAACACGAAATAAAGTTGGTTATGTATTTCAATATTATAAATCAGGTCAATTCGTATACCACTTTACAAACTTGGTTATTGGTAAAAACCTCCAACTACAAACAATGCCAAGAAAGAACTCATCAAAGGTACGATACTTCTTGCATTTTTCTAAGTGCGAGAAGCTAATGGAAAATGTCAGTATTAGAAGTGATATCGATGGTCTACTTGAATGACCATCTAGGTAGGTAAAATGAATGATTTTGGCTTCATTTTGAATGTTGTTAAAATATTTGTAATGTTGTTAAAATATACCTTGCCTTAAAATATACCCATGACACACCTTGCTTTGCCATGCCTTGCCTTGCTTTGTCATTCCTTACCTTGCCTTTCCTTGCCTTGCCTTTCCTTGCCTTCACTTGCCTTGTCTTGCCTTGCCTTCACTTTCCTTGCCATCCCTTCACTTGAATTTCCTTGCCTTTCCATCCCATCACTTGTCTTGCCTTACCTTGTCATTCCTTCACTTGCCTTTCCTTGCCTTGTTTTTCCTTCACTTGCCATGACATTCCTTGCCTTGAATTGCCTTGTAATTCCTTTCCTTTCCATGCATTTCCATCCCATCGCTTTCCTTTCCTTCACTTTCTATGTCATTCCTTCACTTGTCTTTCCTTAACTTGCTTTGCCTTTCCTTCACTTGCCTTTTCTTCACTTGTCATGCCATGCCTTGCCATGTATTTAATTGCCTTCACTTTCCATGTCTTGTCTTTCCATACCATGACTTACCATGCCTTTCCTCTCCTTCACTTTCCATGCCATGCCTTTCCATGCCTTTCCTTGCCATGCCATGCCTTTCCTTGCCATGCCATGCCTTTCCATGCTTTACCTTTCCATGCCTTTCCTTGCCTTGCCTTTCCATTCAATGCCTTCACTTGCCTTGCCTTCACTTTCCTTTCCTTCACTTTCCTTTCCTTCACTTTCTTTTCTATTCATTCATTTTCTTAACTTTCCATTCATTGCCTTGCAATTCCTTGTCATGCCTTTCCTTACCTTGCCATTCCTTTCATTGCCTTGTCACACCATTCCTTTCCTTGCCATGCCTTTATTTCACTTTCCTTGCCTTCACTTGCCTTCCCTTTCTTTCTTTCACTTTCCTTGCCTTCACTTTCCATTCCTTTCCTTGCCTTACCATGCCTTGCCTTGCCTTGCCAGGCCAGGCCTTGCCTTTCCTTACCATGCCTTTCCTTGCCTTGTCATGCCATTCCTTTCCTTGTCATTCCTTTCTTTCACTTGCCTTTCCTTACCTTCACTTGTCATTCCATGCATTCCCATGCCTTGCCTTTCCATGCCATGCCATGTCATGCCTTTCCTTTCCTTGTCATGCCATGCTTTTCCTTGCCATTCATTTCCTTCACTTGCCTTGCCTTTCCTTCACTTGCCTTGCCTTCACTTTTCATTCCATGCCTTCCCATGACTTGACTTGACATGCAATTCCATGTCATGCCATGCCTTGTCATGCCTTGCCTTGCCATGCCTTTCCTTTCCTTTCCTTTCCTTTACTTTCCTTTCCTTTCCTTGTTTTTCCTTCACTTTCCTTTCCTAGCCTTTCCATTCCATGCCTTCATTTGCTTTGCCTTGCCTTGTATTTCCTTCACTTTCCATGCCATGCCTTCCCATACCTTTCCTTTCCATGTCATGCCATTCCATGTCTTTCCTTGCCTTCACTTTCCTTGCCTTTCCTTGCCATTCCATGTCTTTCCTTGACTTTCCTTGCCTTGCCTTGCCTTGCTTTTCTATTCCATGACATGCCTTCCCATGCCTTGCCTTGCCATGCCATGCCTTGTTGTGCCATGCCTTTCCATGCCATGCCTTTCCTTTCCATGTTATGCCTTCCCATACCATGTCTTTCCATTCCATGCCATGCCTTGCCTTCACTTTCCTTGCCATGTCTAGCCTAACAAGGTGTTAAATTGTCAAACATATGTAATAAGCACTTAGAAAAACCATGACTTGCCTTGCCTTGCCTTGATTTTCCTTCACTTTCCATGAAATTCCTTTCCTTTCCATGCCTTGATTTCACTTTTATTGCCATGCCTTTTCTTCACTTGCCTTTCCATGTCTAGCCTAAAAAGGTGTTAAATTATCAAACATATGTAATAAGCACTAAGAAAAACCCTAGTGTCGGAGATACTCCAACAAACGGTTTTCCGGTGGATGGAATGAAAGCAAAGGGGCCCCTTAGTTGAAACCTGATGCTCCGGATCCAATGCAACCGACGGTTCACCCATCTAAGTCTTGATTTGAGTTTTATCATGAGTTACGACTCGCCTCCTCAAGTCATTCAGGGACATGTGGACAATTTGGTATGGGGGCATAAAATACAAACCAAGCGGCATAAAGGATTTTTGTAAGCTACCACGAGTATATTTTTCCAAGGCTCGTGCGACTATACTACCTGCAAATTCTCAACACAGTGTTCTTGAAAATCAACCTCCTCTTTATAAGTTGCACTATGCCTCATTGACCAAAACCCTAGTGCCGGAGATACTCCAACAAACAGTTTTTCAGTGGACGGAATGACAGTGGAGGCCCCCCCCCTAGATGAAAATTGGTGCTCCAGACCCAATGCAACTAATGGTTCTCCCATCTTAGTCTCGTTCTGAGTTTTATCGTGAGTTTCAACTTGCCTCCTCAAGCCATTCAGGGACATGTGGCCAATTTGGTCTGGGGGCATAAACTCCAAACCGAGCGGCATAACAGAGTTTCGTAAGATCCCACAAGTCTATTTGGACAAGGCCCACGTGACTACACTACCCACAAATTCCTGACACAATGTTCTTGAAAATCAACCTCCTCTTCAAAAATTGCACTATACCTCATTGACCAAAACCATAGTGTTAGAAATACTCCAACAAACGGTTTTCCGGTGGACGAAATGACAGCAGAGGGCCCCCCCTAGCTTAAACCCGATGCTCTGGATCCAATGAAACTGACAGTTCTCCCATCCGAGTCCCGGTTTGATTTTTATCACAAGTTACAACTTGACTCTTCAAGCCATTCACAGACATGTGGCCAATTTGGTCCAGGGGCATAAAATCCAAACCGAGCAGCATAATAGAGTTCCATAAGCTCCCACAAGTCTATTTGGCATAGGCCCATGTTACTACACTACCTACAAATTCCTGAAAGAGTGTTCTTGAAAATCGACCTCCTCTTCAAAAATTGCACTATGCCTCATTAACCAAAACCCTAATGCCAAAGATACTCCAACAAACGGTTTTCCGATGGAAGAAATGACAGCGGAGGGCCTCTCCTAGATGAAAACCGGTGCTCCGGATCTAATGCAACTGACATTTCTCCCATCTAAGTCCCAGTTTGAATTTTATCACAAGTTGTAAATCGCCTCTTCAAGTCATTCAGGGATATGTGGCCAATTTGGTTCGAGGGCATAAAATCCAAACCGAGCAAAATAACAGAGTTTCGTAAGCTCCCACAAGTCTATTTGTACCATGCCCACGTGACTACACTACCCACAAATTCCTGATACAATGTTCTTTAAAATCGACCTCCTCTTCAGAAATTGCACTATGCCTCATTGAGCAAAACATTGGAATTCTCATGCAAGTATTTTTATATAAGATATATGGGATAACAAGTTGTAGAATTACATGCTTAATTAATCTTTTGATTGTAATTTTTACGTATTAAACTTGTTCATTTAGTACATGGCATGGCATGGTATGGAAAGGCATGGCATGGAAAGGCATGCAATGGTATGGAAAGGCACACAATGGTATGGAAAGGCATGGCATGGAAAGTAATGGCATGGTATGGAAAGGCAAGGCATGGAATGGAAAAGGCAAGGCATGGCATGGAAAAGGCAAGGCAATACAAGATATACCATACCATACCATACCATTTCCATTTCCAATGCATACCATTGTCATTGCCAATGCATACCATTTCCATTGCCAATACATACCATACCATACCATTTTCAATGAATACCATACAAGGAAATGGCAAGGCAATGCATACCATGCCATACCATACCATACCATACAAGGAAATGCATACCATACCATACCATTTCCATTTCCATTGCCAATTCCAATGCATACCATACCATATGATACCATACCATTGCCAATGCATACCATACAAGGAAATGTCAAGGCAATGCATACCATACCATACCATACAATGCAAGGCAATGGAAAGGCAATGCATACCATACCATTGCCATTGCCATTTTCAATGCCAATGCATACCATACCATACCATTCCCAATGCATACTATTTCCATTGCCAATGCATATCATTGTCATTTCCAATGCATACCATACCATACCATACCATTTCCAATGCATACCATACAATGGAAATGAAATTCATACCATACCATTGCCATTGTCAATGCCAATGCAAACCATACCATACCATACCATACTATTTCCAATGCATACCATACAATGGCACGGAAATGCATATCATTTCCATTTCTAATGCATACCATTGCCAATGCATACCATACCATACAATACCATACCATTTCTTATGCATACCATTGCCATTGCCAATGCATATCATACAATGGAAATACAGTGCATACCATACCATACCATACAAGGAAAGGCATACCATACCTTACCATTTCCATTTCCATTGCCAATGCCAATGCATACCATACCATATCGTTGATAATGCATACCATACAATGGCAAGACAATGCATACCATTTCCAATGCATTGCCTTGCCATTGCCAATGCATATCATACCATTGTCAATGCATACCATACAAGGCAATGGCAAGGCAATGCATACCATACCATACCATACCATGCAAGGAAATGGAAAGGAAATTCATACCATACCATACCATTTCCATTGCCAATGCATACCATACCATACCATACCATTTTCAATGCATACCATACAATGGCAAGGCAATTCATACTATACCATATGATACCATACCATTTCCATTGCATACCATACAAGGCAATGACAAGGAAATGCATACCATACCATACCATTTTCATTGCCATTGCCATTGCCAATGTCAATGCATGCCATTGTCAATGTCAATGCATACCATTGCCAATGCATACCATTTCCAATACATATCATTTCCAATGCATTGCCTTTCCATTGCCAATGCATACCATACCATACCATACCATGAAAGACAATGCATACCATAACATACCATACCATTTCCAATTCCAATGCATATCATACCATACCATACCATACCATTGCCAATTCACACCATACAATATTGGAAAGGCAATTCATACCATTAACATTTCCAATGGATACCATTTCCATTGAAAATGCATACCATTGCCAATGGATACCATTGCCATTTCCAATGCATACCATACCATACCATGCAAGGCAAGGCAATACATACCATACCATACCATACCATGCCATACAAGGCAATGACAAGGCAATGCATACCATACCATACAAGGCAATGGAAAGGCAATGCATACCATACCATACCATACCATTTCCATTGCCATTGCCAATGCCAATGCATTGCCTTGCCATTGCCAATGCATACCATACCATTGCTAATGCATACCATACAAGGAAATGGAAAGGAAATGCATACCATACCATGCCATGCAAGGAAATGGAAAGGCAATGCATACCATACCATACCATACCATTTCCATTGCCATTTCCATTGCCGATGCCAATGCATACCATACCATACCATACAATGTCAAGGCAATGCATACCATACAATGTCAAGGCAATGCATACCATTGCCATTTCCAATGCATACCATTTCCATTGCCAATGCATACCATACCATACCATACCATACCATACCATACCATACTATGCCATACAAGGAAATGACAAGGTAATGCATACCATACCATACCATACCATTCAAGGCAATAGCAAGGGAATGCATACCATACCATACCATACCATACCATACCATTGTCAATGCATACCATTTCCATTTCCATTTCCAATGCATACCATACCATACCATACCATGGCAATGCAAGGCAAGGCAAGGCAAGGAATACCATACCATACCATGGCAAGGCAAGGTATGACAAGTCCTACATGGCATGGCATGGTAAGGAAAGGCAATGCATGGTAAGGCAAGGCAATGTCATGGCATGTCTTGGCAAGGCATGGCAATGTCATGGCATGCCATGGCATGGATTGGTAGGCATAGCAATGATGTCTTGAATATTTTAGGGTTTTGGAACACACATATATTTATAAAACTTTAGACTTTAATAAATTTCATTCTCGTTTAAATAAAAACAACATGCGTTTAATTCTCACTATTGATGAAGTCTCCCATTTAATCAAATGATCCTAATCTCTTAACAATTATGGAGCCACCTACTCGTTAAAGAATCAAATAACCAAAGACTACATTTCAAAGATCGGGTTTTGGAGTTTCATGATGCAAGCACCTCAACATACAACAATTTCAAAATCCCGATAGCCGAAGTCACTAAATCGTCTTAAGCATTAAACTAGATTAATTAAGAATTAAAAATGATTAACGGTTAATTAATCATATCGTGATTTCGTGTTTCATAGATCCTGCCTCGAAAGACTTTCAAAGTCCCAATAGCCAAAATCGTGAAGTTGTCTTAGGTTCATCATGATTATTTAAAGGGGTTAAACATGATTAAAGTTAATTAATCACATCACGATTTTGTGTTTCAGCGATTATACCTTGAAATGTCATAAGATATCCCAATATCTGAAGTCATGAAATTTTCTTAACGATAAGTGTGATTAACTGACGCATTAACGATGATTATCACGTAATTAATCCTTCGCTAAATAATGACTCGGATAAATTCAAATTTCATCTGTGTTTTTCCCGAAAATTAATGACATTAATAGTTGATTTACGACAATCATTACAAGTGATATCATAGACCACCGTCGAAATATGATTCATTAAGGAAAATTAAATGCTTCGTCAGTAGAAGTATTAGCAAATCGACGCAATTAAAGGAAAATGATATTGAATTTCAAATTTCATTGTGCGTTTTCACTAAGTAGTAAGTTTTCAAGGTAATAAACTTTGTGCATTTCATGTGACAGATATTAGAGATCTGAGACCTGATACCATGGCTCCTCGAAAAGCAACTAAAGTGTCTGGTGAAGGGTCAAGCCATAACACAGATATCCTCTCCGACACCTCACCCAGAAGCATTTACGTCGTTAAATCCTGGATGCAAGTATTCAATATTATATATTATGAATTGGTCAATTGCCCGAACGACTCAGGTGATGATGAGACGGAGGACCTAGCTACCAAATACAAAATTGTTGCCCAGTCAGAGTTACATAAGATAGCGACGAGGCCTAGGCTCTTGCCTTACAATGACATGATCGGTTGGGCATTGGAGCAAGTGGATATCACAACCAGAACCATTTTCAATTCACAAAAGGTTGCAGTCGGATATTTCTAGCCAGAACATCTATAGGTGATGTACAAATTGTCTTCAACACCAAACTTCATTTACGATGTTAGTTTCCTATTAGACTTTAACAAGAAGGAATGTGACAAATACGAAAAAACCTTCCCGATTTAATTAAGGACTGGTACTCTCGCCCCGAGAAGTTCAAAGTTGATTCCCATGGTATATACCCAGTTGTCGCACTAGAACCTCACATAATGTACATAGCAATGATGATGTGTAGACTCTACGAGAAAGAAGACACGACCCATTTCTTTTTACAGTGGGTTTCTATTATGCACATAGTGGCCGAGGGTTATTCTTTTGATTGAGCTAGGATATTGTCACACAGTTTGGTTAAAGAGATTACAACATATTAGTCACTAAAATCTAAGGGGCAACCAGCCCAATTTTTCATGTCGTCTTATATCATGGACATCATCTATTCTATGACGCCTTTTCCACTGATGGGCTGGAGTTGGACTCTAAATAGTGTTGAACCCATACATATTTATCATTCGAAGCTTTGGGAAGACAAGGCAGAAGATTTCTTTTATGAAATCTGAAACTGGGTGGTGGTGTCGATGCACACCGCTATATATGGTTACCCACCTCCCAAAATTTTTGACAAAATTGTGACTAATCTGGGCAAGATATCAAACTGGTACATCGAGGAACATTTCTCCTATATTAGGGTTTTCGGCTGTTCAGTTCCTCCACATGCTCTACCTAAATTTTTACTAGACCGATTGRTGTGCCGTGAAGTAGCACATCAAACTATGCTTGGAGAGATTGGTAAGGAGCTCAAAGCAGTACAAAAAAAGGTATGGCCATCTTTTCCCCTGCATATTGGTACGTTTTCTTTGTTGGATTTCGGCCATTCAAAAGTGGAGGCCRCGGCCCTAGGAGAAATCAAACTGGTCGATATTGAATTCAAGAAGCATGATCCGCAAAAAATCGTAGGTAAACATATGGCCAGCTGCAATATGAAAATATATGAACATGAATATTCTCCTCAAGATGAAATATTTCGAGGATCGAGGTCCTATCAAGAGGTTTTGAATCGAATTCAAGCTCTGACACCAGATAAAATGGTCGAGTTTTATAATTTCCATAAACATATAATAAATGGCCTCCCTAAAGTATTGCAAGGGGAAATCCCGACACCTCTAGCCACACAGCAAACGGAGACCCAAGGGTTAGAAATAGGGAGCTCTAGTGGACAGGATGCCCAAGAAAATTTGGAGGAAACTGAGACCTTGATAAAGAAGGCGGGAGAAAAGCCACAGTCCACATCACATAAACCAGCAACTGACACAGCTGGGAATCAGACATCCACTGAGATAGGTAGTCCTATCAAATCTGTCACACCTCTACAGTTTAGTAGAGGGAACCCGATGGCTAAAGTTGTATTCATAGGAGACCTTACACCTATTTCAGTAGCAGAGATTCCTCCTTCGAAATTCTTCTTTAGTAAGAAGAGAAGGGTTGTGGTAAAGAGAGAAACACATCAAAAGGAGGGTGTAGCTATTAAAATACACAGGGTGTTATTAGATGGGCAGGCCCTGGAATAAGAATAATTTGTTACAGAGGTCGCAGGCTCGCTGGGAGATTTTGCGACAACAAACCAGTTTTCAGTGAGCAACCTAAAGGAGAAGTTGAAGCAGAAAGATATGTTGATGGGCCAATTGAAAAATCAAATGAAAATGGTGGAAAATAATTTCAGGAGTGAGATCAACAATGATTTCGAGAAAATTAGAGCCAATGATAGACAGGAAATCCAACAACTCAAATCCGGTCTTGATGAGATGCAGAAAAAGTCACAGACAAGCGATGAATTAGTCAGACAGCTGCAAGCGAAGGTAAGATTAACTGAAAAAACAGTAGTGGATATATTAGCTTTCCAAACCCAAACTCTAGAGGTACATAAGGAACTGGAATCAACACATTGAAGCCTTTTCAATAAGGTGGAAGCTATCCAAAACCATTTTCAGGTGGTAAATCAAGCCTTAGATAACAATTTTTTAAAGGAGAGAGAGGCTATTGCCACTCGGACCAATTTCCAAGAAGCAATTGTGTCGTTGGCAAGAGAAGGAGTATCTATGGTTTCCAGGTTGTCTGTTTTGGAGCAAATCAGAGGTGATATAATATTGAAGGCTTGGGAAGCCAACATAGCCGAAAGTAAAAAGATGGCTAAGGAAGTCAAAGAGGCTTGTGAAGAAGATTTTCATTCACTTGAAAAAGAGTCATTAGGCCTCGACAAAGATAGTATCTCTGAAGTACTAAGACAAATTGATATATCAAAGCATCAACTTAACATTAAGACCAACATGGAAAAGGATCAGGCTGAAATCTTACAATTAAAGAAGATTGATATTACTCAGATAAATAGATGGCTAGTGAAGCCCATTTTGCAGCTACAGTCTATAGCTTCATAAGATAGGAGAATGGAAAATAGATTGCCTCAATTAGAAAATAAATTATATGCTTTTGAGGCAAATGACTTCACAGAACCCTCCAGGCTGGTGGAACAATTTGTGAGCAAATGTGTTAAATGTATCGAATAAGGAAAAAACATCATCTCCGACAACCAATGAGGTATTCTATACACATCATCTATACATACCATGATTAGAGATTATCTATTTCTGAGCTGGTCAACAGGAAAGAAAAACGCCTCTACCAGCATGACGAAAAGACAAAAGAGATGCAAGTGAAGCGCTTCAGATTTCACTTTTTGTAACCTTTACTATTTTAGAAATAAGGAGAATTCCAACCGTTTAGGGTTGAGAACCTTTTTTACAAATACATATTTAGAAGAATGAACACAGGTTTCTTCTTGTCATATTGTAACTAAGAAAACTCATCCTTTGTGAGTATCAATACAAGCGCAGACAGGGATTCCAAATTTTGTGTTGTTTGAGTTATGTTCTCTTCTTGTATTTCATATTTCCAGTTTTCTTTATGTTACTCCTCGATAAGTGAATGACTGCAATTTAGTAAAACATCTACTGTGATCATATTCATTTAGTTATCTGACAAGCAAGCAATTTTTCCTCTGCATTTTCTATCAGCAAATACAATACCTGCAAGCTACTTGGACTACTATATCATATATCCTTTCGGGGGTGCATTCCACTCTTTCTTCTACTATAAACAAGGTAAGATTCTTCTGTCATTGATGCCTTTTGTAACTTTCTTCATCACCACTCAATTTGATTAATTGACTCAAACGACGAAACACAACCTCTGTTTTGTTCAACTATTAATTTCATTTGAGGATTTAAATTCTTACATAACTAATGGAAAGAAAAAGCACTCTTAAAAAAAATCATTCCTTAATTCATGATGCCTAACATTATTCTTTGAGCCTTCAGTTTAATCTCAGGAACAACATAGGGCTTGATGTCTTGAATATTCTAGGGTTGTTATGTGTCATCTTGCATTTCAGCAAGCATTTGTTATCTAAACCCTAGTTTAGGTTTGCATTTTCAGTCCCCTTTCATTTAATGATTACTTGTGTTAAGGGTTGTTATATTTATCCTGTTGTAACTTAGTTAATATCATTTATTTGATTGGAGAGGCATGGAAATGGTATGACATGACAATGGAAAGTTATATTTATTGTTATATAGGTTAAAATGAGAAACTACATGACAAGGCATGGGAAGCTACATGACAATGGCATCGCCTGGCATGGCTTGGCAAGGCATGGCAATGACATGGCATGACAATGACATGGAAATGGAATGGCATGGAAATGGCATGCCATGGAATGTCTTGGAAAGGCATGGCATTGTCATGGAAATGGCATGATATGGAAAGGCATGGAAATGGCATGGCACGACATGGTTTGGAAAGGCATGTAAATGGCATGGCAATGACATGGCATGTAAAGGTTTGACAATGGCGTGGAAATGGAAATGGCATGGAATGGAATTACTTGGAAAGGAATGGCAATAGCATGACAATGGCATAGCATCAATAAGTTTATGGGATTGGGTTTGGGAGGGTCCTTTGTCTCCTTGTGTGCTCTAACCCAAAAATTGGGTAGGAATGTGCAATAAACTCTCATAGATGGTGAAGGGAAAAGAATAATGGTTTCAAGTATCCCTGGAGGAATTTTGGTAGCATAGCATTACTTTCTATAGTGTTTCATGAAATGTAACCTCAAAACCTTTATTTGTAGGTGGAAAATAATACCCATTCTAAGATCTAGTTTCCATGTGAACTCTCTCGTTCTATTGATAAAAAACAATAAGTTTAGTGGACATCATGGAACACTGAATAAATGTTATTAATAATTGTTGGGTTTAACAAAATTTACATATACCCACTACACAATCTAAACAAACATGTGCATTAATGATTCCTTGACTAGTCTTTTTGGCATTTATGAAGGGTTACACATAAATCAAATGATTTTATATATGTCATGTAGGGAAAGAGGGGAATAATGTGTGTGCCCTAGAAAATAACATTGAGCTGAAATTGTTAAGTGATTTACAATTATGTAGAAGATAAATGAGAAAATTTATTTCTATAATAAATTATTGTAATATGCCATTTTTAAGGTCACAATATTTTCAAGTGACCATTATTTGAGTGTGGATTGTCATTGGATTTAGATGGAGATAATTCAAGAGGTAGTCCATATTGTTGGTTTTGATTTAGAATATGGATATCCACAACATTCATGAAAACAATTCAGAAGGAATGATATATCGATGATGTAGAGATACATGTTTGATTAGCAAGCAATGCTACTTGAGAACCATTAATTGCTCATAGATTTAGCACTTAGCAATTTTTTCCACCATAATATATTCCTTAATGTGTAATTCAAGTATTTATAATCACTTTAAAAACAAATCAAGGGATTAATACACATAAAATCCATACACTTTGAAATTCATATATTCATCAAAATCAAATGTAGAAACAATGAGATTCATAAAAAAAGGTGCCATGAAATGTGTATATATATATACTCAACATCATCTAAATTGTACATTTTTTACAAAATGGAAACTTGTGCCCAGTATACAAAGCGACAACAAGTTCCCTAACATAAAAAAACATCTATATCGTGGCCTAGCTACAAAATGGCAGTAGTTGGTAAATCATTGACCATTTCCACCCTCGCCACCCTTAGGAGCATCTTGGAAATCTATCTTTCTTCTCTTGCTCAAGGATGCACCTCAAGAAGTTCTAGGCTTGGGCGTGCTTCGATGCTCTAGAGACTACACAAAGAATAAATATTGTTATAAGTTTTTTTCATCAATGAATTAATAGACATACAAATTGATACTTTGTAATTTAACCTAAGACAACTCACCACATATGAAATTGTCAATCATGAGGGTGTTACCCTCCTCCATGACCCCAATCTCTCTGCAATGCCACCCTACATCAGTTACAAGGATCAAGTCAATAAAATTAAACAAATATGCATAAAAACAAATTCATGAAACATAAAAATTATCATCAATGCATTATCTCACAGTGAATATTTGAGGCATCGATGGAGATTCACTAGAAGATGGAGCACTAGGTTGTACAAACTTATTCGAGACACCCTCTATTGTAGCAGTATCTATCGATGGGGCCGAAAGTGGTGGTGGGGGTGGGTGGAAAACAAGTGGGTTGTGATGGACCCTCATAGGTTGTGAAACTGATTCCAACACCCTAGGCCTGGAGAAAGGCAACCTAGAAGAAACTCCCAGGTGCCCAGGGGGTGCAATACTACTATACCTAACAAACATATCGATGACTTGCATACATATGAATAAAATTGAACTATTAGTACCAAATAGTAAAATTCAAAAACATAAACAAAAAAAATTTGAGAATTATACGATATTTAACTTTACACATGATACATGTGACACTAGTGACTTGTCCATCCCAGATGGAAAATCCTCGTCATCACCTGGTGCCAAATCCTGTAGAAACAAGAGAACATATAAAAAAATTGAGGATGGCATAAAACAAAGAAATGACTATGTTGAATCTATAATATGTGATACATACATGTGTGTACGGTGCACCCAATGAACATGCTACATTTATTGTTACATTAGCGGTGGGGCTAGGAATTGATGCATCCATAAGCATAGGGGTCTATTGTTGGGACGCAACAACTGAAAAACAACATACAATCAAATATCTATATAAATAGACAAAATAAAAAATAAATATATAATGATGAAGAACATATAGAGGGTTAAGATACTAACCTCCTCCATGAAGCTATGTTGTCCATTGGCTCTATAGGTCCATAGCATGTCTTCTCACAGCTCGAGCATCTGTGAGGTTCACATGGACGACTTTTATGTTTATGTGCTCTCTCCTCATTGTACTCTCTTGTGCATGTTGACGCTCCAACTCCTCTATCAATCTCACTAGTAGACACCTCCTACCAAGATAGTGCCACAAAGTTATTGTGTTGCACGAGGCTATGAGTCAATGATGATATGGCTAGCTTTACCTGTTGCAAGTTCTTTGCAACATGAGGATGTTCGGTAGGGGGGTCAGGCCTTCACCTGGGGGGATGGGGACCTAGCTCGGGGTCGTGCCTAGCATGCTCTTGGTCCTGTGCGGACCCTCGACCCACCCCATGGAAGTAACCAATGTCAAAGTAGTTGGCATGCTTACCCATAATTTCCTCAGAAAACATAAGGGCATCTCCCTGTTATTCTAGGGAGGTTTATCAAAAATGATGTAACACCTATCCATCCAATTTTGACTAATCTGGGGATGGATGCACCAATCAATGGAGATTTGTTTCCTAGACAATGGTAGTTCTTGTCCATTTATAGGATCCCTAAAAATAGACAATATTTGTTGTTTTGAAATGCCTAGTTCTTTGACTTGGTTTCTGTCCAAACCAGTGCTATAGTACTCATAAATTCATGCCCTATAATCATAAATAGAGGTCAATTTCCCTTGGGCACTTGCAATGTATTGCACAATGATGTCCAAATAAATGGCCAAGGAGACTTTGCTAGGCTCTCTAGTCTCCCTTAATTGTTCCTCAAGGTTTCGTAATATAACCAACCCCTCATCAATTTCAGTGTTTACATTGTGTGGTGGTGGTGGGTTGGAGTTTTGATCTTCTTGGTTTTCTTCTGAGCGGTTTAAATTGTCTTGGGGTTCCATTGTATTATATATGCTGCAATTTAAAATCCATGGCATGTAAATTAGGTTCATTTTTTATTTAAAATAAAAAATTACATTTTTTTTTTAATTTAGATTATTGGGAGAAAAATACTAAATTGGAATGACTAAATTGGATTAAAATTAGGAAAAATGTAACATATCTAGACACAGTTTCCCCCTCCTCTCTTTATTCCTCCTCTCTAGCTCCACTATATTTTCCCAATGAGAGAACGTGGGCATGATTTGTGAAAAATGGGCCCAAATCACGCTTGTGCCCTTTAAATATTTTTATCAGTAAGAACATGTGCATGTTCTTAGGAACGCACACGCATTCTTAAGACCATGCACGTAAATTTTCCACTAAAATTGTGTGGCAATAAACGTGGAGGTTCAGCCATATCCAAACCTATAGGTATAGTAACGCGTACGCATTCCTAAGAACGTGCATGCATTCCTGCGAGTGCACATTCTTAATCATTCCCTTGCCATTTTTTCATCCACAAACTTCTTTCACTCACCCACATTTGTGTATGATCATTTTCTTCTAGTAGTGTTAATGTGGAAGGACTTTGAAGGTAATGAAGGACCTATTTCTTTTATGAGTATTAACTTGCAAGGGGAAAAACTTGATTATCCTACTATAGACAAGTAGGCATCTATTGTCTATAGAGTTGTCAAACACTTTAGGCCATTTATCTTGGAGAATCATAATAAAGAGGTAGTCCCTCACCATGTTGTTTGATCATTGTTCATTCAATGGGAACTAGAAGAGAAAGAAGAAGGAACCAGATGATAACCATATAGGAATATGATCTTGAGTTCAAACCTTCTCTTGTTGTATGTAGTTAAGGACTCTATAAATTGGAAACAAAATTGTGATATTTTGTAGTAAAGGAAGAAGAGGGATGGGGATATTAACTCATGGTTCTCACTAATGAAATCCTCTATATTCCTACCAACTCAAACTCATGGAATTCAAACTTGGGAAAAGAGAAATCGAAATCACTCAAGAGCACCCTAAGGAGTGGGCCCACTTGAGGACTTTCATCCCAAAGCCAACTTGAGAGACTAGGGGATATAGTGAGATGTAAGTTTTTAACAAGTGTTTATGGTTAAATATATCAAATCCAAGGATAGAACCTAGGCATGTGGGTTGTGGGCCCATTATGATTTTTCTACTCTGCGCTTATGTGATTTCAATTATATAATATAATTTAAAAGAAATAAAAAAGATGCTTTCAATAATATAATATAAATGAAACACAAAAAAGAAAAGTGAAATCCAACCAAGGAGGGAAATAAATTTGAAACGGACAAAAAATTAACATATCAAGCAACGCAATCAAACATTACATTGACTCATTGCAAAATAAGTTGGTGCAACAATTGTAAACCTCAAAACTAGACTATAGTTTACTCAGCTAGCCAATGGGTTATAAGAATGCAAGCCTTAAATACCCTCATGGACAACTTATGCCATCTTCTATCTTCTTGATTCACCTCTCTTTACTTTGATTTCCATGAGCTGTATCTGATTTTCTATCACCAAATGACTATATTAACAAGATATATAGAAGGGAATAAAATCTTTGTAAATAAAATTTTCAATTTTTCATAAAAGTGACCCATTAAAATCATGTTACCAATATTGAATGTGTACTCTCCATCTCAATATGGTCTCACCAACTTTCTATGCATTTTCATGCATCACATCAAATAGTAGGTTGCATTCTCTTCATTGTCCTATGATACAATGATAACAAATACATCACCTATAGGCTCAATTTGAAATATCAATTAGTATAAGTTTGTTTGCTTGAAAGTTTGAACATTACATTGAAAAGGAAAAATAAAAACACCATTAATCTAAGAATATCCCATTAAGTCGATCACATACCTTCCATGACAACATCAAAAAGTTGATTGTGATCTAGTGAAATCATAGCTTCTTTAGGGTTCATCTCTTGCCATCTTGGAATTAGATGTGGCTCCTTCGAATAAAGTGAGACACATTTCCATAGTTTCACATATCCCTCATTTTTATAAAATCCACAAAAGCATGTGTACTTTCTTATGTCAATGGAAAATATGTCACCCATGTCTTTACCTTGAATATAGTGTAATTTATTTGTGCCATGTATGGTTTCAAAATACCAAGTTATGGATATTTTCACATCACGAATATCAACATGATTCCAACAAAACCTACATCATAAAGATCAAATTTAAATTTTATATTGAGCATATGTTTAAAAACTTATGCTAGATTTGAGCTTGAATTTGCACACCATAGTTTCTTACTTGCTCATTGGCCTCGCCTATTCATGAATTTCATGGCCTAAATACAATTTGCAACAATCTACTTCAATACATTATTTGAGTTGGATTCAATCATGCCTCATTTGGTACCTTCTAAGTGCTCGTTTCACACAAGCACATATTCCCTTATGTTCACCCTTTCTATGCCTCTTTTGAAAAAAGCTCCAATTATGGAAAACCTTTGTATCCTTATGAAGTCAAATCAACAAATAAAAGAAACATATTGATTTGAACTACCTTGCACACACATCAAACCATATCCAATTTTTAGTAAATGTTATCACATTATTTTTTAGTATTTCATAGATTAAAACCAAAGCAATGTCAAACAAAAATTATGTCGTGCTCATGACCATCACTAACACAAAAATGGTAATCCTTAATCACATAATTTGAATCTAGAGTGATGGTCCTACCATCAACATCCTACTATGCATGTCTATACAATACATGCATGAATATAAACACCTACACATACAGGTCAACCATTAGTAAAACTAAACCATTAAAAAAAATATTTTAAGACTTGATGCAAAGGCTCATGTGAACTTGTTAAGGTAAGAAATAACATGCACATTGAATTCACAGTTAGGATAAGTGCACAATCAATGAAACATATAATGAGTGCACAATCAATGAAAAACATATTCGAAGGGGATTTATAGTTAGAAATCCCAAGGTTTGTAATGCATCTAAAACTCTATGTTCTTAGATACTGTGCAAATGTAACCTACACATGTGGATAAGTATAACTTGGAAATGTTGTGGACATCGCAGTCCCAGATCTTTTAGTTTGATGTAAGTGAAAGTATCCCAATGATCACTACATAAACTAGAGTTATACAATGTGTCAAAACCATTGAAGTTGCAAAGATGTTGTGGTGGATAGTCTTGCATTGATACATGAAATAGGGTAGATCTTATACCAATCTAGAGAGGAATGTGATAATTTGCATAGGGATAATGATAGAACTCATTATATTTCAATTATTAATTAATGGCATAAGTTAGCTACTAAGACCATGGTGACGAAAAAATTACTCAAGAATTTTTTTATCCACACTCATGAGGAGTTGCCTAACGTAATGGTTATGGATGGTGTTGAAAAACATATTGAACCTTTGGGAGTGCTACAAAGTATGTTTTGTCACATGCTATCATGAATAATAAGGATATAAGTGTGAAGTTGGAGATGATGCATTATAGATAATTAAAGGAAATAAGTTGTTAAAGGATGTGGAATTCCCATTTTGGGGAAACGTAAAACAAGACAAGAATCGTATTTCCATAGATATTTTAAGTTGAATTGCAAGGTTTAGATCCAATTTTGTTAATAGCTAGCTCATCCTAGAATGATAGAGAAAGTTGTTCATAGTTTTGTAAAGGATAAACAATTAGAAGCCAATTAGAATAATGCATGGTCATAATGATAGTAATTTCTTTGTATGTCTCTTTATGAAGTGAATGTGTAATTCTTGTGAAGTCTAACACTAATAAAATTTTGACCAACTCGAATATTTCACACCATTTATGAATTGGGAAGCTTGAAATCTAGATCTATGAAAGTGTTCGATATATTTATAATTTTGATTTTAAAACTTTCTTGTGAATTCTAAAACAAGGATATCATCCTCAAGCAAGTCAATAATTTTATACACCACACTCAAAGAAGAGGGCAAGTTCATAATAACATACTCATGTCTCTCCCATGTGTCCATGATATTAGACAATCTAGGGTGTGTGAGATCCATAGGAAAATTCATACGGAATAGTGTCAAACTACCAAATTTTGGGAATTTTGTTCCACCTACACATCTTTTACTGAAAAAACATATATTTGGGATTCCTTCTACATAAAATCATTGACATAAAATCACACATTGTGTGAGGATGAGGGTCACCTTGCCAATTTCATTTGCAGAAATACACAAATGTGTCATAGTAGAGTTAGAATTCAGCATGGTATGGAAAACAACGAGTGTTGTGAACTATTGGACCTAATATATAATGGTTTCAATTTATCAAACATACTAATGGCAATCTTGACACCAATATTGATTTCTTGAAATTTCTCAAATGGTTCAACTTGCATCATCTCCACAATGTGCTTACAATGCTCCTCATATAGGCATCTAGATAAGTGCTACCGCAAAAAATTCTTTTGATATGGTATAGCATGAGAATTGGCTTACGAAAACTCTACAACCTTCTTTCTAACTCCTTCTAGATGTTGATCATGGTAGGGTTGCGTGCAAACAAGATACCACTAAGTAGCTTCATCATATTCATCTATATTGACCTTAAATTTAGTATGCCTTTGCAATGTTTTTCTTGAAATGTGGAGTGATTTTGACATTGTTATCACCATTTGACTTATTAAAGTCCTTGGTGCAACAACAATAGTTGTAACTACCTTACAAGCAGATTGGATATTGGGTTTTCTTGATTTTCCAAATGAAGAGAATTCTTTTGATACATTATCAGGTGCCTGTGTGTGTTTAGCATCTCGAAAACCCAACTTTGTTGTTTAGTTTAAATTTGTGTGTTTTATCAATCCATGTAGGATTTAAGTTTGTGTAATCACTAATTTTCTCTAAAAAAACAACTTAATTGTGTTACTAACATGTTCTCTAATTATATAACTAGAACTTGGGTCCCCAAACTCTTCTCTTGTGTTTGCATCAAAACATTCTAAAAAGTTTCTACCCTATTGAAAACCACCACAACTTCCAATTGTTCTTGAAACCCAAGAGGGTCTTGTTGCCGCTAGTTAGATTCCAATCAATTCGTATGTGTTACATATAAACCATGTGTTAAAATACAAAAAAATGGTACGAAAAATATATTTGTCGGAATATAAATCAAAACCCAGTATAATTATTGATATTGTTCTCAGTGGATACCCTAAAAACTCTCTAGTTAGATGCACTAAAGGTTGGGAAACATGAGGACTTGCATTTTCTTCATGTTGTCCTCTCAATTCTACTTGTCTTTGTCTCGTCCTCTCTTTATCCTTCTCTTGCACTTCATCTTCGTCAACCCATAGATGTTCATATGTCCTTTTATGCTTTTCCATATTCCCCATATTAATCATTGATTAACGTAGATTAATATTAAATTTCACACAATTTTCTTGTTTTTTGTCTTTTCACAATGTTAAGAGTACAACCAGGTGTGACTTGAATCACATGTATTTTCCTTTTCTATTTCTTTTTATGTGCATATTTTTTTGTTGTTGTTCTGACAATACCTTGATCAAGGTTAATACCTCAATCTAGGTCATACCTTGATCAATCCATTTCATAAAATCAAAGTAGATCTCAATCTAGGATTTAATAAACTCTTGATTGCCTGTTTAAAAATTAGAAATCCTCCTCCCTTTTTCCATATTTTCTGCAACTACAACTTCCAGGGGGGTGAAACCCCTTCATCTCTTCCATCTTCCAAGGGGTGAAACCCCTTCATCTCTTCCATTTCAAGTGGTGGACTTGATACCAATAGATTAGTCATTAAAACCTCTATCCAATGGTGTGTCATTTTTACACTTTCGGTTTCATATGATATTTTTTAATTCGTTTTTTTTTTAAACATATAGTTCAATTTTTTCCATAGTTACCAATGAGCCTATATATAAATGAGCAACATAAAAACTAAAAAGCAAAATAATTATAAAAAATGTGTGGGCTCTTTATGGATGTTTCCTATTCAAAAGAGTATTTTGGGTTTTTCAATTAACTTAAACAAGAGAAAAAAATTGTTGGAAACACAAAGGTGTATAAAGTGAGATTCAAATATTAATTAATGGGCTTTGAAAAATAATAAAAAATATAGTTTTCAAAAGTAAGTTTAAGAAGAATAAGTGAGATACACTACAGCTTGTATTAATTGTGCTTGTATTTTGTTTTTCAAAATTATACATTAAACAATGAATTAGTTGATGAGAACAAAAGTCACTTGAAAACTTTTCCAAAAATTAAAATGCAAATTTGACACATAAAATGACATCAATATTTTTTTGAAAAAAAAAATTGTTAAAAAGATAACATAATTTCTTATAAATTATTTTTTAATTGGACTTTAAAATTTATAAGGCTAGAAATTAAAAAATATGTAAAATGTCAAATTTTCATGAGCACTTCTTGTATATCTTGTATTATGGTCAAGGCACTTCTTTTTACAAGCCTTCTTGTATCAATGTCAACACAAAGACTCTACAACTTCGACTTCACCATCAACTATAATGTTCCCAAGCCAATTTTTTCGCTTGGAACACTAACTGACCATTGATTTACTTGTTTGTTTGTGTGTGTTTGTAGGTTGGCCTCTCAAGTTTAGGCCTTAGGGTTATATTCAGTTATTAAGCACAGATCTAAAGATATACTCAATGAAAATACAAGATCTAACTAGTACACAAGATATGGAACCAAATAGCATAGATCTTACCTTTATTATTATGAAGAGAAAGAACCTGATACAAAGTGGATGCAGATCTGGAATAACATCATATGGCTCCAAGAGATAATATATGAGTTGCTACAAAATGCTCCTGATAAGACAATGCAAGCCTCCAAGGGTTGGATATACAATGAAGGTCAATGCAAGAAGAACCAGGGGGTCAAGTCCAAACCCCCCTAGTTGATGGCATGTCCTACTGAAGAGATAAGAAGACCAATATTTTGGCCCAGATGAAGGAGATCTCCAAATAGTACCTTTTGCTTCCTTATACACACCAAGGAGACGTGGAAGAAATCTTCAATCCACTCGGTGTGTCCTTGGGGGAAAGTGAGAGTTAAGGTGCTATCACCTAATCCTCAACTCCTCTGTCTAGGCCAACTCCTAGCAAAGCCAAGGGGGGTAGTTCCTAACAAAAATACTAAGGCTTGAACTAAGCTAAGAATAAAAAATTAAATCTAGGAGTTTATTTATTCATTCAACAATCAACCATAAATTGAAATACACATAAACCAATTATTCATCCACAATATAACATCAAGCATATACTTGCATAAAAGGATACTTGGGTACGCTTGTTAGATGCAAGTAACATTAAAGTTGCTTCAAATAGATATCACATGTAAAATGAAGCCTGTGGCTTGGCTGAGTGTAAACAATGAGACTAGTGCCTTAAAGGGAATCGTGGGCAATGTAGTTCGTGTGTTTTATTAGGATAAATTGATGTTGAATTAATGAGATGGTTTGGGCCTCCTTATGTATCATTCACTAATCTAAAACTTATCGATCGGGTGTGTCGCAGATCCAACAAGGCGAGTTGCCAGGTGATTTGACACATGACACCCAGGGTAGAGATCTTAGACAAATGATACCACTTATAGATTTTCCTAATTAATCTATCTACCACTGACCATCCCAACGTGTATGAAACTTACTTCCAACAGATCGAGACTAGCTCGCAACTGGAAGGGTCAGGAACCGCACAGAGAGATGAGGGGAATTTGTTTGTTTTAAACAAGAAGTAAATAACTGAAATTGAAATGTGAGACTAATTACTAATCCACACTAACCAGGCCTCTTTCGAGGAGCTGAGGGGATGGTTTATTTACCAACTTGAAATTGCAAGAAGTAAAGCTAATCTGGCAATTAAGTGTTACTTTCCAAATTGAAATCTAATCTATGTGTTGTTGTAGTGTTTTGTGATGAATTGAAAGATTACTTTAGCTTATCTTTAGTTATGAAAATCAAATCTAAGCTAAAATGCAAAATTTGAGACAATCACCAAAAACATCGTTCCCCCGGGGGGAGATGAAGAGTGAGAGCGTGTAGCCCTACTGATTTTATTAAAGAACTTACACAACTCTTTATGGGAGTGACTTGTGACCATTCATTAGGGGGGTCACAAATCTTTACAATGTTTACAAAATACTTATTGAAGAAAAGGGGTGCCCCCGGGGGTCCCGGATGCTCCAAATCCGCCCAAAACGGACAGAACTTCCTCTTATTTGTTCATCAACCTGCACAAAATATCAAACAAGAAATGACAAAAGATTCCCAAAAACACTTTGGAAGTGTCTTGGGTTATTAGTAGGAAATCCCCAAAATTGACTAAGTAAACTAGCATAAAAAAAGCAAAAATGAACTAAGAAGAGCAAGCTAAAGAGTTTGTCTCCTTAGGGTCTTTTTCTGTTGTTTTAGAACAGCAATATAAAGGCACTTTAATTGCCAAATATTGAATTGAAATCTTTAAGAAAAGAACTACCCTTTAACTTATAAACATTTTGAAAGAAAGCATGCTAAAAGGAGACTTTTCCTATGCTAGATCTAATCAATTAGATGAAACTTGAAAGTACAACTTAGATCTAGTTTATCTTATGCATGTATTCTTAGATATTCAGAATTTTAAATAAGGATAGATCTAAGCTACTTGCATTTCCAACAAAGTAACCAAAATTTTAAATTTTCTTTGAGAAAGAGAGAAGGGAGAAAAGAGTAGCCTTGGAACCCTTGGGCAATGGAGTCTTTAGATGAGCTAAGGAGGGACCGAGTCTTTAGATCCTTGAAGTTGTGAAGAGACAAACAAGTTTCATCACCACTCCAAGCTATGTGAACCTGTAAGCTTTAAAATCTTGCAAATAAATTTGTTAAAAAAAAATGGTGTCACCTACACAAGAAACTTGAAGAGTATGTTAGTTAACCAAAAAATTCATACACATCAAAATCTCTAAATATAAATGAACTATAGGATTAACAGCAAGCTAAATAAATCCTATCCTACAAGATGATAGCATCCATTCAAAGGCCAAGATAACAAATCCAAAGAAGAAATTAGGCAAATATTACCTCATAGATTAAGCACAAATTGACATCAAGTATCCACACGCATGCATAACACACCTTCTTGACCTCCAAAGTCTCTTTATTCCAAATGAAAAGTATTACAATAGTACAACTACAAGCAGCAATCCCCAAACTCCAACTAGATTGCAATGGGAGAGAGCTTGTATAAATAGCCAAAGGTGGAAATCCCCAAGAGAGGAGGGCACACTAAGTGGACATGAGAGGGCAGCCAAGTGTAAGGTGAGGGCAACCAAGTGTCCCACAACTCCTTTGGCGCCAAGTGTGAGCAATAGGAAGAGGGGTAGGGCGCCACCTATCAAATCATGGATGAGCTCACATGTGGGTGTGCCAACACTCTCAAGGAGGGCACACTTCCCTTTTTGCACATGCTTAATAACAACCCACACATGCCCACTTTACTCCTTTATCCAATAGAACTCATCCTTGTGTTTCCACATGGCCTTTTGAGGCTTTATTTGTCTCCAACATGTCCCCACATGTTTCCTTGATTTTTGCTTTTGTTGATTTTTTTGATTTTATTTTGACTTTTTTGGGTTTTATGAGCAAAAATGATTTTTAAGTGATTAAAATCACTATTTTTGCTCAACCAAGTGGGTAATTAGGTAATATGGGTGCTCTAGGTCAAAAAATGAGCACCCCCATGGCATATTAAGTCCCCTAATACCACTTTTTTAATACATCTTTATTTTTTAATTAAAAATTGTCAAACTCTGACAAATTTTTAATTAACTAAAAAAATTAAAAAAAACTAAGGCGGACTTAGCACATTTCCATAAGACTCTAGGAGTATGTTTAGCATGGTAATATACATCAGACACTAGGCTTAGATCCATGCTCAAGCCTAACCATGGGCATATACTCCGGCTCTAGAGGGATTGAGTGAAAAACTCATAAATTATAAATTGCCTGAAAACGGAAAAATATAATTAGTAAGTAAAAAAAACACTCCAGAGTATAACTCACGATTAGGACTTAAGGTGGCTAAGACCTTTTACAAGTTCATCATGCAACATCTCTTATTACAATTTTTTATGGAAATGTAAAAAAGAAAAAGGTTGGTATTTATGACCGACTGAACTTCTGAACTCTGAATTTGGAACATGAAAATGTTCAATCTTTGGCGGCTCGCTGGAAATTCACCCTAGTGAAACTTGGTGGATAACAGTACCAAACTCCACGGAAAGATGGATCGGGGCAAGTAGAAGCCCTCCCTGAAGTCTCAAGTCAATATGCCAAGGTATGCCTCTCCAAACTGTTGAAACCCAAATCAATGTTGTGCCCTCCTGAAGACTGTCAAGCTCAATATTTTGGCCCTGATGGAGGAAGCCTCCAAATACCCTGAAAATATCTAGAAAGATAGATCGGGCCACCACAAGATGCTGGGAGAAGTCTCTAGGTCAAATCTGAGGTATAACCCCTCTAAAGTGAACAGATCTGAATCATAGTTGCACCCTCCTTCTCTCAAAAATGTCCCAAAGCTCTAGATGATAATCTAGCAAGAGTAACCCTCCCAAAATACTCCAAATCTGGTGAACAAGGCCCTGGAAGTAATACCCAGGTGCTAGAATATCAACAGACCCTATCAATAAGTTGGATCGAACCCCTCTCCAAGAAATGATATGCCCCTGCTAGAAAACCCTCAAGGGTATGGCCTATTTCCCTCATGAATAAATGATGTTACCTATGAATACTATAGAATGGTGTGGGTGGAGTGTTTCATCCCCGAGACCAAGATTGGAACAAGGTGAGTGGAATCTTTCACCACTGCATTGTTCTCTAGGGTTTGTATTCTCAAAACCCTCAAAATTGTGTGCTCAAGATCCCAATAGCCAAATGCAATATGATCCAAGATGAGTGAGAGGTGCGCCCTAAGATTTCCTTTATACCTCTTTATGTTTCTCTATTGATTTAAGTTAACCCTTAGGTTCAACTCCTAACTCAACCTCAAGCGCTCTATTCCTCCAGTGAGTTAATTTTTACCTTTTTACCTTTCCAAGTCAACTTCAAAATATAACATTGAGTTAGCTGACTTTATTCCCATGCTGCATGAAACTATGGTCTAGTGGGGATGACTAGATCACTAAGTCTCTCCAAACCTCTTCATCAAGAGGTGGGGGACATTATAGTCTCCCCTGCTATAAATTGTTTGTCCACAAGCAATTTTGAACCTGTCTCATGTATAACATGTTCATTCTCCCACGTGGCATCCTCAATGGGCAAGTCCTTCCACTTGATTAAGTATTCCCTGATGATTCTCCTCCGGAGTTTCTTTTCTCGAACCTCCAATATTTCCTCCGACACGAGTACCAATTGCCCTTCTTCATCTAAAGGTGGAAGCACTTCAAGTGGGGTGATATGTTGGCAAATGTCCCTCTTCAGGCATGACACATGGAAAATTTTGTGTATCTTGATGCCCTGTGGAAGTTCAAGTTCATAAGCCACGGCCCCTACCTTCCTGTTGATCCTATAGGGTCCAAAGAACCGGGGTTGGATCTTTTCTACCCGACTCCTTTTGATAGAAGCTTGTATGTACGGTCGGAGCCTTAGGTAGACCAAGTCACCAACCTCAAAAGTACGCTATACCCGGTGTTTGTCTGCTTGGACCTTCTGTTGATTCTCTGCCCTTTGTCGATGATCCTTTAATTCCCTGAGTATATCCTGACTCTGTTGCACCCAATCCTGTACCACCGGAGCTCTGCTATCACCAAAGGCAATCTCTACAAAAGAGAGTGGGTCATAACTGTACAAATCCCTGAATGGAGTCATGCCTATGGACATGTGGTAAGTGGTGTTGCAATAGTATTCCCCCAGGTGTAGCCACCTAACCCATGCCTTTTGCTGCCCTGCTACATAATTCCTGAAGTAGACTTCTACCCATTTGTTAACTATTTCGGTTTGCCCATCAGTCTGAGGATGATAACTAGTGCTAGGGGTCAAGGTCGTACCAACCATCCTAAATAACTCCTACCAAAATGTGCTCATAAATTGGCTATCCCGGTCACTAACAATGGTTTTGGGTAGACCATGTAGTATGAACATCTCCTTGAATAATAATTTGGCCACCTGTGTTGCACTGAAGTCTGTAGCATTGGAGAAGAAGTGTGAAAATTTAGTCAACCTGTCCACCACTACGAAAATACAATCCTTAACCTGTTCCCTTGGCAATCTTGTGATGAAGTCCATGGAGATGCTCCCATTTTTGCTCTGGGATGGGTAGAGGTCGTAGCATTCATGTTGGATGTGTGTGCTCATCCTTGTTTTCCTGCCAAGTAGTACACTCCTTGATGTGACTCATCACATCTTCTTTAAGGCCTTTCCATGAGAACCTTTCCCTTACCTGCCTGTATGTTTTGCCAATCCCTTGGTGCCCTACCACCGGTGAGTCATGACATGCATGTAGTATCTTTGCCTTGAAGGTTGACTTAGGCACCAAGAAAATTTGTCCCTTGTAGTAGATGATCTCCTCTATGACTCTAAAGTTGTCATCTTGTATTTTCCCATCCCTCAATTGACAAGCGAACTTATTTTTGGAATATTCCACCAAGAGGTGGGCTTTCCAGTTGACTGATACATCTATCATGGCATAAACTGATGGCCTCATGGATTATGCATCGACAACTACGTTGTTCTTCTCTTTGAAAAATTCAATGTCAAAGTCATAGGCCTGTATCTTGCTGACCCACTTATGTTGCCTCTCATTTAAGTCCTTCTTCTCCAAGAAGTACTTAAGGCTGTTGTGATCTAATTTCACCACAAACCTTGCACCTACCAAATATTTCTTGAATTTGGCCAAGGCGTGCATGATATCCAGCATATCTTTATCGTAGATGGTGTAAAGAAGCTTAGGGCCCCTCAATTTTCGGCTCTCATAGGCAAGGGGATGCCTATTCTGGATCAGTACGGCTCCAATGCCGTCTCTGGAGGCATCACATTCCAATGTGAAGGGTTGGACGAAATCTAGCAAGGCTAACACTAGGCAAGTGCTCATTACCTTTTTCATCCTGTCAAATGTAGATTGTACTTATTCACTCCACCGGAAATTTCCTTTCTTATTCCAAATTCACATTTGGACTCCTTGGAATACAAGGATTGGCCCTCCATGATATCTAAGATCTGTTCCACATGTTGAAGGTGTTCCTCCCAAGTCTTGCTATAGATTAGCAAGTCATCAAAAAACACAAGAAGATGCTTCCTCAACTGCTTGTTGAAGATGTGGTTCATACACGACTGAAATGTGGCAGGTGCATTGGTCAATCCAAATGGCATCACTAAGAATTCATAGTGGTCGTAGTGACACCTGAAGGCAGTTTTGGGAATGTCCTCCTCCCTCATCTTGATCTGATGATAACCAGAGCGCAAGTCAATCTTTGTGAAGTAAACAGCCCCATGGAGCTCGTCTAATAGCTCATCAATCCTCGGAATGGGATACCTGTTTTTTATAGTCTTCTTGTTTAATGCCCTGAATCAATGCACATGCGCATAGTTCCATCTTTCTTCTTGACCAGTACCACTAAAGAGGCAAAAGGACTGGAACTTGGTCTAATGTGACCCATGTCTAAGAGTTCTTTGATGGCCTTCTCTATTTCATCCTTGTACTTATTTGGGTGTCTGTAGGGTGTGGTGATGACTGGATTTTCCCCCTCTTCCAACTCAATGATATGCTCAAATCCCTTGTTTGGTGGCACTCCTGGTGGAATGGGTCCAAACACCTTACTGTGTTTGTCAATGATCCTCTGGATCTCTGGTGCATAGTGAACCTTCCCATTTTTGTCCACACGTGCCGAAATCTTGCACTCAATAGCATATACAATCTCCTCTCTCCTGAAAATGGCCTCCATACGCTTTGTTGTGACTACCTTGGCTGTGTTGCTTGACATGCCTCGGAGGACTACCTTTCTTCCACTCTCCTCTATGAAAGACATCTCCATGGTCTTGTAGTTGGTAGTGATGGGCCCCAACATACTGAGCCACTGTACTCCAAGGATTATATTTGTATCAGGGAGGTCCATCACATAAAAGTCTTGTGCTAAATCATTCCTACCTAGTGTAAGCTTCATCTCTGGAATGTACCTGTTACAAGGCATGGTGCTTCCTCCTGCTACCTCCACCTTGAATCCTTCAAACTCAACGGTGGGTATATGCCTCCTCTGTAGAAATGTTGAGTCAATGAAGTTGTGAGAAGCACCCCCATCAATGAGCACTGACACCTTTTGCCCCTGCAATACTCCTCTCATCCTGAAGGCGTTGTACTTGGATACCCCAATGATGGATGCCAATGTATCCCTCTCCTCTGTTGCACTATCGTGACCTGTAGCCTCCTCTTCTGCACTTTCAGTGATGTCTGCCTCTATGTTTTGAATGTGGCCGAAATCCTCATCCTCTTCATTATCAGATGTCACCTCAATGTAATGAACTTGGCCATGGCCCATACACTTGTGGGATGGGTTCCACGGCTCTTTCCATGTGTAGCATAGTTGTTTTATTCTTAGTTATCTTCTAGTGATCTCGTCCATCCTACCTCTTCCCCTCTCAAACCCCCTTGGGTCTCTTCCTCCTAGATTCATTGGAGGTCTTTGATCTCTCCCTTTGGTATTTAGAGGTGGTCTAGGCACAACTTTTAGTTTTTCAGCTGGGCCTAGATCTCTCTTCCTCCAGATAGCATCCTGCAAGTTGGTAGGCTTAAAATCCTTAACCCAACCCTTCAAGGGTTCCATCAAACCCTCAGTGAAGAGCATCATGAGTCTAGACTGTGACACGTCCTATACCATGACTGCTAGCCTCTGGAACTCCTCAATATACACCTCTGGTGCTCCTGTTTGTTTGAGTTGTGTGAGTTCCCTAAAATGTAGCTCTGGATCCCCCTGGTCAAACCTGTCAATGAGCCTCTGAGTAAACTATGTGTATGTCACTATCTAATTGTGTCCAAGTGTGGTCAACCCATGGTACCACCAGTCATGAAATTTTCCATCCAATTACATGGTGGCAAACTTGATGGCATCCATCTCCCTCATAGGGTTAAGCTGCAAGTAAGTCTCTAGTTTTTGTACCCACACATGTGCAGTCATCTTGGCCAACCCATCAAAGTAGGGGATCTCCATCTTCCCAGCCTTGCGCTCAAGGTCATAGTTGTTCCTGTGGTACAGCCTGGGCTTGCTTCTGAATTTTAATCCACAGAACTAATCTAGGGTGATCTGCCTTTGAACTGGTATGCTTAATGAGTTGTACTCCCTGAGATATTGATCAAACTGATCCTCAAACTCATCTGGGTGGTTGGGTTGTGTGGGTCTAGGTGTGGTCTGTTACATGTTTGTCCCCGTGGTGCTCCCCCTCCATGGCTTCCCTCATAATGATGATAGGGAATATGTTCCTGTTGTTGTTTTCTCCCTCCATGAGATCCACTAGTTTCCATGTTGGCATAGGATTCAAGGCCTTTCCCCTTATGAGTCGTCTCCATTAGTACCTTTGAGATCAGAGTCTGGTTTGTCGATACCTTTTCCAAGGTTTCCCTCAACTCGCTCTGACTTCTGCGTGATGCCTCCTGAATTTCCTGTAAGTGTGTGACCAATGTACTCTCTGTCTGGAGTATGGGTTTACGTAATTCCTGTGTCAATGTTGCTAAGCCCTGTGGCTCACTATCCTCACCTGAACCTTCCATATCGGCCTCTGCCTCACCTGTCTGTTTCCATCTTCTACCCATATAAATGCCACTGAACTTCTGCATGCACTAATCCTCACAGGATGGGAGGATCAGATCTCTGATACCACTGTAATGTTCCCAAGCCAATTTTTTCACTTGGAACACTAACTGACCATTGATTTACTTGTTTGTTTGTGTGTGTTTGCAGGTTGACCTCTCAAGTTTCGGCCTTAGGGTTATATTCAGTTATTAAGCAAAGATCTAAATATATACTCAATGAAAATAAAAGATCTAACCAATGCACAAGATATGGAACCAAATAGCATAGATCTGACCTTTATTATTATGAAGAGCAAGAACCTGATACAAAGTGGATGCAGATCTGGAATAACATCAGATGGATCCAAGAGATAATATATGAGTTGCTACAAAATGCTCCTGATAAGACAATGCAAGCCTCCAAGGGCTGGATATACAATGAAGTTCAATGCAAGAAGAACCAGGGTCAAGTCCAACCCCCCCTGGTTGATGGCACATCTTGCTGAAGAGATAAGAAGACCAATATTTCGGCCCAGCTGAAGGAGATCTCCAAATAGTTCCAAACTCCACAGAAAGATAGATTGGGTCAAGCAGAATCCCTCCCTGAAGTCTCAAGTCAAGATGCCAAGGTCTACCCCTCCAAACTGTTGAAACCCTAATCAATGTTGCGCCCTCCTGAACACTGTCAAGCTCAATATTTCAGTCGTGATGGAGGAAGCCTCCAAATACCCTGAAAATCTCTAGAAAGATAGATCGGGCCACCACAAGCTGTTGGGAGAATTCTCAGGGTCAGATATGAGGTATAACCCCTCCAAAGTGAACAAATATGAATCACAATTGCGCCCTCCTTCTCTCAAAAACGTCCCAAAGCTCCAGATCATAATCTAGCAAGAGTAACCCTCCCAAAATACTCCAAATCTTATGAACAAGGCCCTGTAAGTAATACCTAGGTGCTAGAATATCAACAGACCCTGTCAATAAGCTGGATCAAACCCCTCTCCAAGAAATGGTGCGCCCGTGCCGGGAAACCCTCAAGGGTACGACCTGTTTCCCTCCTGAATAGATGATGCTACATGTGAATACTATAGAATGGTATTGGTGGAGTGTTTCATCCCCGAGACCAAGCTTGGAACAAGGTGAGTGGAATCTTTCACCATTGAGTTGTTCTCTAGGGTTTGTATTCTCAAAACCCTCAAAATTGTGTGCTCAAGAGCCTAATAGCCAAATGAAATATGATCCAAGATGAGTGAGAGGTGTGCCCTAGGATTTCCTTTATACATCTTTTGTTTCTTTGTTGAGTTAAGTTAACCCTTAGGTTCAACTCCTAACACAACCTCAAGCATTCTATTCCTCAAGTGAGTTACTTTTTACCTTTCCAAGTCAACTACAAAATATAACATTGAGTTAGCTGACTTTCTCCCCATGTTGCATGAGACTATGGTCTAGTGGGGATGACTAGACCACTAAGTCTCTCCAAACCTCTTCATCAAGAGGTGGGGAACATTACATCAACACTTTGTCGAGGGGAAATATAGCGGTAAGGGATTCGAGTATAGTGGTAAGGGATTGGAGAACAAGCATAGGGAGGGCCAATAACGTGTAGATAATGGGTGTTGTCTCCTGATTCATTTGATAATCAACCCTTCACCATCAATAAGAAAAAAATGTAGATGACCACTTTGTATTTCAAAAACATAAATGGGGTCGCCACCTACACAAGCAACAACAAAATCCATTTAAGCACATGGTCAATTGTTAGGACGATCTAAAAGAGATTACACACGTTCTATACCACAACATAACCCATGTTTGTAAGTGTAACAACAATAGTGCTTGTGTCGTCATGGCTAATTGATTGTATCATGGATTATGTTGACCTCACCCCTCAAACTAAGTTAAGCTCAATAATGATTATAGATTAGACTATGAGGCTAATTGAATGCATCATGGATTATGTTTGCCTCACCACTAGCCTCACCCCCTTCAAATTGGATTAAACCTAATAACTAATAATGATGATAAATTACTTCAAACTAAGTTAAACCTAATAACTAATAATGATGCTAAATTAGACTAGGACTACATTATCACTATCTACTTTCATGAGGCACTTAGCTCTTTCTTCATTGCCAACATGAATTTGAAAACTGCAAGATGGATGGATCGTGGGATTCTTCAACGATGTCATACGTCAAATTGTTGATAAGATAGATCTAATAGCATTAAAAGGACAATGACATGTTTGAATTGTCACTAGAATTACACCCTTCATGGAGCGCATACATTTATTATATTTCTAGAACTTAGGATTTAGCACAATATTTTGCTATCATGAAAAGGAGGATATGGATGTCCACCAATAAAGCTGACAATATTTGACCTTTATCTCAGTGTTGGAGCATTATTGATATGGATAAATGTTGGTTTAATAAAGGTAAATTAAGCATAACATTGTAACAGATAAATTATAAATAGTGCGATCTGGAAGTGTCAAATCTGAATTGCTTTTAAATCAGATGGTTTATAATCTATCTGCCACAACATTCAATTTCAATGCTGAATGGATATTGTTGACCATCATCCAATACCCAACGCAATACAGTTCAGTTAGGGACTTTGGTACTCGTATAATCCAAAAGCATCGACTATTCTTTTGTTTTCTGTTTTGGTGTGCTTTGTTGTCTGTTTTGATGTGCTTGAGGGGATATGCTCAAATCTATCCAGGATTATGAATGTTAACATCAACGTCCAATGAGCTCTATCGATGACGCCATTATCAAGTGGGAGTTACCTTCCTGGCAGTGGCCGGTAGGCCCACTGGGAGCGTAATCTCTTTGGTTAACTTGGTAGGCCGAGAATCCTTTTATAAATGTTATATGAAAGTAAATTGCACTGTCATGAGCATGTGTCCCCAACGAACCAGGTCGGTTGTTGAGATATTCGATGGAGGAGAGTCCGAATCATATTAATTGCAAAATCTAAAGTAGTGGTTGGTGTTGAGGGGAGTCATGTTCGGCATTATCAGTGCAGTAAGGACCCACATTACAACTCACGAGTGGTACTGGTCAAGCACTGAGTGGTGATTTGGAATATTTTCTTATAACAGTACGAAAATGTTATCAAACAGCACACTTTCACTAACACACTAGGATTAACCTGTCTGTTGGTAACCAACATAAAGGATCTTCGTGTGGTGGGATAGCACCTGCTGAAGGCGTAGGTCAACATGGTTGCGTGCAGTTCCAGCTATCATATCTACGTTGCCTTCATCATCTTGTTCTCTATATATTACCTGCCTCGGCTTCTTCATTTGCCTGCCCGTCTGTGTCTGAGCTTCATCTTTCTGTCCATCAAATGGCAACCGCCCTCCATCACAATGACAATCCTTTTTCCTCTTCCCTCCTCGGCCTCTTACTCTGCCCCGACTTCTTATCCCTGTTACGATGTGTTACAAACCATCGTGGTCTGGATGTCAAGAACATTTTACCCTTCCATCTCTACCGTCGTCTAATACGACGTATTTATCAATCATCGTGGTCTTGATGTCAAGAACATTTTACCTGGACCTCTTGGTGAAGTCAAGGCTACCATTCTTTCTGTCTTATCCACAGTCAAGCCGTGTTTGGAGCGCTTGTTGGAAAGAAAAATACATATTACTGGTAAGAGCATCTCTGTGTATATTGTTTGTTTTTTCATAGAAAAATACAGGGATACAACAATAAAGTGTATATGCGGTTTACAAATTTATAGAATAAATGTCAATAAATATACCTGACCAATTTAAATGTCAATTTAAAATGAATCTTTCAAGTTTGTTTATTCCCATCATGATAGATCTGCGTAGTGTATGTTTTTCCTCAATGAATTGGTACTATCTGTATAATTTTCAATTTTGTTTACGGCAAGGATGAACAGATCTGTATACTTTTCTTCAATGAACGGGTAATCACGGAAGTTAACGGATGTCAGTACCTTAATATCCGAGATTCCCTAGGCAAGGGGAAGCGTTCAAAAATGTTATGGTGGAAAATAGGATGAGGTGCAGCAGTGTATAGTGCTCATGTGATGATGAGCGTTGAGATTGTTTAATGGCTGTAAAGATAGTACAGTAGTACACAGCCACCTGATGGTTAGTTTTATTATGTTTTATTTGTAAATAAAGTGGTGGTTTATTCCGTATAATAAAAAGGATGTTGCCAAGGTTACTGTGGACATTTGTTCCATCTTTCTCTCGATTTGTGGATTGTTTTCATATCCTTGATAGTTCATGGTCATGACATGGGTATGAGAGGTTTCTGGTACATTAAGATGAATTTAATGGAAAAGTTTGCAGATAAGAATAGTTCAATTTTTGTTACCATATAATTATTTTGTGTTTAATCAGTTAGTTTTCTTTATGTTTTATAAAGGAATTTATAATTTCCCCAATAATTTAGGTAATATTTCTGTATTAATAGATTGAATTAATAGTTTATAGAAAAATAGTGATTGTGAAAAATTTGAATTAGGTAATATTTCTGTATTAATAGATTGAATTAATAGTTTATAGAAAAATAGTGATTGTGAAAAATTTGAATTGGATTTTATAATTTAATGGTAGTTGTATTAAAAATAGTTCATGTTTATATGAATTGTAAAAAATAAGAATTTTAGATGTTATAGTATTTAGATTTTTTCTACAATCATAATCAAGTTACATAATTTTTTTATCAATTTTTCATTGTTAAAATTTATGTTCTTATGCAATCCTAACAATTACCGTAAAACTTTCACTTTCACTATCACATATGCATCTTTATACTCCAGTGTACTACATATAATAATACAAAAGACTTTAAATACAAAAACTTCACATAAACTTTTCCAATAACACTTTTCACTTATGTGTTGCATTAAGAATATAGAAGAGAGCTTTAAATACAAAAGCTTCTAATAAACTTTTCTGATGGCACCCTTCACTCTCCAAGTAGGAATAGGAATTCTTGGAGAAGACATACAAATGAAAAACTATGAGGAATAATTGTTGTTTGCCTCTGTATACAAGAACATTTGGGATGTCCCAAAGGCTTTTTAGGTGAGTTTTGCACTTCAATGGATTAGTAGCATTATGTTAAGTTTTGGTTGGATAAGGAAGTTAGTGTTTTATTGTGAGATTTGAATGATTGGTGTTATCTATAACTATACATCCAACTATCACAACTTTGAGAATGTGTTTGTCTAGTACAAATTGGTTTTTGAAAAAAACCCATATAATTGGTAATCAACATTATTCTTACAAAATTTTGAAAAATAAAAGTCTAAGTAAAAACCCACTTTATCCATTCTGGTTTCCATTTTTCTTGGTATGTGAAAGGTGATCATTCAACCTATGATCTATATGATTCACTGATATAGAGCTTTTATTACTTGATTAATTTTCTCTTCTTTTGATTGACCACTTTGACTTCAACAATATTTTCTCATTTAGAGGATGGTACCTAGCCTAAACCATATTTTTAGATAGCTTGTTCATTTAAGAGCTCAACATGTCAGTTGCAGAAATTGAATCTAGGTGGAGAAAAATACCCCTCAGCACAAACCACTCTAGCTAAACCGAATTGACATACCTACATACTTGTTATAATAAAAACATTTCTATTTTGACTTCTTTGAACTGTTAGCATTGTTCTCATTGTTTATTGTTTAGTCTACCTTTGCTTTTAAATTGTGCACTGAATGATGCACTTTCAGTAAAGTTGATGCTTATGTCTGATCTTGCCTTCTCTTTATTTGTAGAAAAAGTGTTGATAACTTCTCAGACTTGAGTTCTAAGGCCTCCACAATTGATTTTTCAAATACAATGCCTGCCCAACTTCAAACCCATGGGTTATTCCGACACTGGATACTTGTTTTTGAGATTGGTCTACAAAAATATTACAGTCATTTCTTACTTCTGAATCTAATGTTTGTGTAATTGATAGCTTTTAGAAGCATTAACACGCTTTTTATGTCCTTTGTTGGCCTCTGTTCTTTATCTAAAATGATTTGCTCAATATCCATAAACTCACTAACTATCAGTGCGTTATGAATCCACAAACAAAATTTTCGGACTTCAGAAACAATACATGATGTATACCAACCATTCTTATCACATGAAAAAACCAACTATACAACATAAATGATCAAATCTGAATACGACAATCAGCACAGGCTTAGCATACAAGTTTCAATCTCTATGGCTCTATAACATAGATGAGTCTGGATTAAGCACCGGACATTACTCACTAGACCTTCATCATCGCAAATTTACACTAGGTGAACTATATGCTAAATAAAGAATAATAAATACAATTTAGATAAAGAATACTCCAAAAATGTTAAAAATGTTTGTACTTGTGTTGTAAGAAATGTTTGTACTTATGTTTTAAGGTGTTTTTCACTATGGGATTTATGTCTTCGGCTGGGATATATGACACACTCAATTCATCAATTTTTCTTAATGATCCTTATGGCTCTCTGGATCGTCCCTTCCATAACGACCAACTTCCCTACTTGTGTTTTTCCTCCACTACCCCAAGTGCCTCTTTCTATTTTCTCTTGCAGATCATTTGGGTATCAAAAGCTATCCTTTGGGGACATTCGGGAAATGATACTTTATCACAACGCAAGTTATCCAATCTTTGGGAAAACAAATGGGCACTTTCAAATTTGTCTGCTAACATCAAGGAGAGAATTTAGAAAACCCACGTTTGAGATTTGAACTATCTAGTCACTTGTGTGCAATGGCATCTTTGTAACCCACGGTGATTTGATATCCAGCGAATGAAATTTCAGTGTTATTTCTTCTCATGAAACTTGGCATGTGAGCTTTGGTATTTCCTGGAGAGCAAGCAAAGTTGAATTAACAAGTGGTGTATTGTCAATGGAACTGTCAGGCATGAATATATATAAGATCTTCCAAAAACTAACACTTGTGGAGACATTTGTGGACATTGTAATGTGCTTGGTGCCCTTATGGTTTGTGGTTATGATAGGCCTACTTTTTGGTTGGTCTTGGAAAACTAGGTAGTTTGGCCTAATTTGTTTAGGAATGAGGTCCAAGTTTCGATTTGCATGCATTTCCCCTCTTGGGTTTGGTGTTTCACCTATATCTCTTCCAGTAAGGAGGTCATCGGTCTTCTCTAGGAAATTGAGAAACACAAGCACCAAGACATTGTAATAAGTATTCAAAAGTTTACTACTAAAGTATAGAAACTTAAACAGGATAGACAATACCTCTTCCATTTAGCTCATGTCATGCATGCTTATAGATGTCCTTCACTTGTATCAACTCTCTAGCCTTGCAATAATCTTGATATTTCTTTAGAAAGATTTGTTGCATGTCATCCTAGATTCAGATGGTATTTTCTCCAAGCCCCATGAACCAACAAAGAGTTACTTCCTTAAGGGTGGCCAGAAATATCTTAATCTTTTGAGAATATGAAAAATAATCATAACTTTAACAAAGTACATCAAATTCAAAGAGAAAGGTATCTAGATCTTCACTAGCCATGCCATGAAAATTGGGCAAAATAAAAGGTGGAGAGTTTTTCATTTGGATCATTCCATCTGATTCTCGAATTGGAAATTCAAAAGTCACGAGTTCTTACTAGTTTGAAGCTCCTCCTTCCTCAACCTATTGTATTTCCAAAACTTTGACTTTCTGTGTGTCATAGAGTCCGCAAAAGGAAAATATTCTATAGTAGATGTTGGTTCCTCCAATTGGTTTTCTCGGAATTCTAAGTATACTTCGCCGCTAATCAATTCTTTTATTTTTGCAGTAGATTGTATGAATACAACATCAACGGTGGAACTAGCTCCAAGAATGGCTAGTACAATGTTGTATTTAGCAACTCCTTTGTTGGAAGCAGATTGGGATCTTGATCATACCCATGATTTTCCTCCTTTCATCGATTTTTCTTCCAATGTGTTAGTGGCTTGAGTGGCTCTTACAAAACTGCAAAATATTCCTTTTGAGTCTCTAATTTTATTCATGCATCTATATTATTTACTATTAATGAAGAACATTGAATATGAAATCCAACAAAGGGGAGTTGTCAATAGGTTCGTTGATCTTATCCCCTTACCATGTGTTTTTTCTAAATTAGTGCAAATAAAATTCCTTAATCCTTTGGCATATCCCCAACAACAATGCCAAAAATGATAGGTGAACTAAATTCCTTACTATTGACAATAGGGATGTTTAGCTTACTTGCACATTTGATATTGTAAACGAGAGATTGTAAGATTATGAGATGATGCCCATTGTTTATACAAGATTCAGGGATTGTCTTTGTGTCTAATTTATATATTCTTTAATGGAAGTGAAATCAAAGAGAAAAGAAATGAATCTTTACTTAACTCAAAAGACAACTTAACTTATACTTTGTATATGCTAAAAATAGTGAAATCCTTGCAGAATAAAATAAAATATATTACTCGAAACAATCTACAACATTCTAAGTTGTTGGCTCAAGAGTAACTATTAATTACAAATATTATTCAATATGACAATTACAAAACTTGAAATATTAATAACAGAAATGAGAAACCTACTAAGTTATAGAACTATTCTACATGAAATGACTACAAACGAAATTGCTAGTTATAAATGAATTAAGCTAATTATTTACATAACACCTTCACATCTCCCTATCTATCTGGAGCAAGTTGTTGTAGTGAATGAAATCAACTAATTAAAATCAAGCTCAAGCACTCATACAATTTATACGAACATTGAAAGAAAAGTTTAAGTTAAAAGTATGAATAGTGTATTGGATTTTTAGAAATACCAAAATTGATACCCTGAACCTAGTATGAGGCTCCTTTAAGGCTCGCTCTGAGTCTTAGCCCATGGGATGCCTTGACATAGTTCCATTAGCATCCTGGTATATCTCGAGGGACAACATATGAAATGGAGTTGCTACCAGGGAAGATAATTTGAAGATATTTTCCCTAGGTATACGACATTGCAAGATCTTATACTCGAAGGTGAATGAGTTTCAGACACCTGGCTATTGATTATTTCACCTGGTGACTCCACAGAAAGTAGATATGGCATCTAACATAATATATACCGGAAGAAACCTAGATCCTAAGCGTACTCAAGTATACGTAGACCTAGAGAAGCTCATGACCTGGAGAAATCTCATAAAACATCAAATATTTTCATTTTTGGGTAACCCTAATTTGGAAACTTCTCCTTCTATTGTTCATGTAGGTATTGAATTTCTTGAGTTAGTTGATATACCTGTTGATTCTACTTATTCTACTAAGCTACCTTTTGAACCCTTAATATATCTACATAATTCACTTTTAGGATTCTGTCAAGAAATGAGCTCTTCCTTCACACCCTTTATGAAAAGCCTTATTAACCCTCCATCTGTTGAAGCCCATAACCATATCCTCTAGAATCGTATGGCTAATTTAGGAGGAGGAAGACATGGGGGAAATCAACCTCCCCCACCACCTGTAAACCATTGGGTCATGGCTAGATTCATCCCTTTAAATCTTCCCACTCATGTCCATGACCTCCCTAAAAACTACTTGAAGTTGTTTCCCAAGTATAATGGTGAACCAACCCTATATGTTGAAGAACACTTAACAACCTTCCATGCTTTCATTGATAACTTAATCATGGAGCATGATGATTTATGCATGAGGTTGTTTGTCCAAACCCTGGAAGGAGATGTTCGGAAATGGTTTAGATAACTTCCTACGACCTCTATTGACAGCTGGCAGGCTCTCGAGTCTGCATTTATGAAGTAGTGGGGCGGAAAGAGGGACAACCTATATTACCTAACTGAGTTTGGCTCCCTTAAGAAGAAAGAAAAGGATTCAGTTGTTGATTTTAACAGAAAATTTAACAAGCTTTACAACAATATTCCTAGAGATATAAAGCCTTTGTAGCAAGCAGCCAAGGTTACAAACACTGGGGCTTTTGATGCAGATTTTGCCATGGTATTAAGAGAAAGGAGATATCCCATTCTGTTGATAATGCAATATGATGCTATAGATATTGAAGGAAATATGATTGCATTGGGAAAATGAAGGAAAAGTATAATAAAGTAGACAAGAAGAAAATTAAAGAAGATTGTGATCATTCAAATCCAGCCAAAGATGCTCATGAAGCTCGAATGGATGAGATGTCTAGACTAATCATAAACTTGAAAATTAAGATGTATATATTTGATATGGAAAACTATAATGCCAACAAGGTTCCTCAAGATGGAGGGGTGAGGAACCCTAACCAGTTCAGGAGGCCTTTCAATCCCCAACTCATGAGGAGAGAAAGAAGAAATGATGAACAACCTATCTAGCCTCATGTGAGAGGTAATAATGAAAACAATCTAATTGAGGAAGAAATAGATGAAGGATATGTTGAACCTCGAGAATAAATACACTTGTTGCAAGCAGAAAAAAATGTCATGCATCTAACCCAAGATGATTATGGAGATTACCTCAACACCAAGAAGAAAACCCCTAAATATGGATCAAACAAAGTGTTATTGTCCTATATCGGGTACAAAATGTTTGTTGATGCACTGCAGGCTGAGATACACAAAAAATATGATCTCCAACCTAGATAGAAAGAAGCTAATTAGGACCGCTAGCCCTAGCTTAAGAAGTTTATCCCAAGTCTTTCTATGGATAAATTCAAAGAACTAAAAAGTATTATCAAGGCTAAAGAAGATGAAGGATATTCAAAAATAACATAAAGAGAGGTTCAGGAACTTTAGGAATCAATTCCACCTTTCAATATTGAGAAAGAACTGTCTAAAATCAAGATCCCTGTCCCACTAGAAAAACTGGCTAAAAACCCATGATACCATAAGCAGGTTGAGAAGTTCATTCAAGGGAAAATCCCAGTAAGTCCTCGTAACATTGTAAAATTGCAAGATGAATCTCACACTATATTTTTTGGTCCTCTCATAGATTATAAAGAGGGATTTGTTGCACCTTTATATTATGTGACCCTAAATATCCATGACAAGATGCTACCTAATTGTGTGCTTGATTCTGGAGCATCTCATAATCTTATTCCAAAAGTAGTAATGGAGAAGTTGGGGTTAGAAATAGCCAAGCCTTACCATGACCTCTATTATTTTGATGCTAGAAAGGTGAAAAGTGATGGGATGATCAAATACATGGTGGTCACTTTGGCTCGTCTTCCTGTCAAGAGTATTATGGTGGATGTGGTGGTAGTTGATGTACCTGCAAACTATGGGATGTTGTTATCCAGGACATGGGAAAGAAGGTTGGGTGCTACAATGCAGATGGACATGAATTATGATACTGTGCCAGTTTTTGGAGGAGAGAACATGATATTATATAGATAAACAAAGTTTTCCTATGTGGTCAGTGATCAAAACAACTCTATAAATCACCCCATATATGTTGTTGATGAAGACTTGGGTTGTTGTATCCTCGCAGTAAATGAAGAATGTAAAGTGGACTTGAATCTGACAAGCCCCATTACGAACCTTTATCAATAAAGAGATGGTATATGGAAGATGTATTTTGATGGATCATATTTGAAGGAGGGAGTGGGAGTTGGAGTAGTGCTCATTTCCCATAAAAAGGAAGAAATTCATTTGGCCTACAAACTGGAGTTTGAGGTCACTAACAACGTAGTTGAGTATGAGGCCCTAAGTGTTGGTATGGAAGCAACAAGGAAGATGCAAATCACTGAGTTGGTAGTGTTTGGGGACTCCAAACTTGTGGTGCAAAAAATCAAGGGTTCTTATCAAACAAGGCATCCTAGGATGAGAGTATACATAAATCAAGTATGGGATTTAATTGATAATTTTTACAAAGATTTTAATATTATTGTTGTCTCAATATAATTTAACCATCAATTTGATTCCTTAGCAATGGCATCCAACACCTTTAAGACCTTTGTTTTCCCCTATGTTAGCGTCAGAAGTCACCCCTGGATTGTAGCAGGAGAAGAGCCTGACGCCCATCAGTTTATGTCACGATTTATTTAATGGGGTGATCAAATGGAAGTTAACTCAAAACGATGTGGTTCTAACTTCGAAACTAGGCCAGGCATGCATGGGCAAGTGAGGTCTTAGATAACTTCAGACAGTGAGTTGTAGTAAGGGTGAGTAGGGGGAAGACTTGTATAAGAGAAAAGCATAGGTCTATTGTAAACATCAGGTTTCTAACAGACTGTAGGGGAAAACATCTAAACGCAATATCTTCTTACATTCAAATGAAGAAAACTGGAGAATACAACAATGCAACGATAAATCTTTTATCATAACATAATTGCAATCATTCACATGAATCAATCGGTCACAAACTCTGTAAGTATGAGATGAAAACTAGATGGAGTGAGAAAACTGTCTGTCATTAAACAAGAAATCTTACATATAGATGCATACCAGAGAACTAGAATGTCTGTTAAAACTTTACAATCGGGAGCTTCGCTCTACCATCGATAGATTACAAAATACAAAGACTGAGTTTATATACTCAGAGAAAATCGCCTAACATTGGCGTGCCCAGTCAACTAAGGCTTGGTTTCCTTTCAGTCAAATTTGTACTGATATCCTTCTTCAAGCGCCACCTTAATTGCGCATGGCTCCTGCAAGGGGAGTAGCTGAGCCATTAAGTGTCGAGCTAGCGTGTGCAGAAATCCTCCGGCTAGTCAAGAACTCGTCATGGCTTCTCTGGAAAAATGGGTACACAGGACCCTCTCGAGCAGACCGCTTGTCAGACCCTCCATACCTCGCATTCAATGAATGAGGAGAAGCTTCAACCACCCCTTCTTGCCTTCATTTACTCCATACAGAGACCAGTATCGAGGTCGAATCCGATGGCACCTGGAGATCGCGGTGATCCCTTCTATGAACAAACACGATGCCTTCGGCCCTTCTTGTGCAGCTCTTTTCTTTCCCAAGTGACCACGGGTTGTGACCCTGTGTTTACTCTCAAAGGCGCTTTCAACGTTCATGAATAGGAAGGGGCTAATCCCTGCTTCTTGAAATCTCGGTGAGCGAAACGTCGAGACGGCTTAATCTGGCGCCACGCGTCCCTCTAGATATAACGGTCCTGAATTCACTCGGTGATGTTGTGGGCCCGGGTCCTGAACACTCCCAACACTTCGCGCATCGGGAATATGATGAAGCTGCTCCTTGCACCTCCAAATCGCGATGAGAGAAACAATGAGGAGCCTAATCGCGCGCTAGGTGTCTCCTGTGGATAAACAACTAAGATCGCTCTGTGACACTGCACGCCCGACTTTGGGCGCCTTCGGCGCTTTCGGGGTTCGGGGTTTCGAGATATAAGACAACATGGAACCTTCACTCCTCGAACTCCCGAATGCCGAAACATCGACGCGACTAGATCTCGTGCCACGCGTCCTCTGGATGGACGACTGCTATCTTTTCCTGCACACAATATGGGCACTATCCATTTCACTAACCTCGGTGCAACTTCACTAACTGTGATTTCCCGCCAACCATTGATTTGTTCCTTTGGATGAATCATGACCGCTTGAAATCAGACCGCTCACTCGCTTGATTTAAGCCCAAAATGGATTTCTTCTGTGAGCTGCGCTCGACGCTCATCGGGCCACTTGCAGACCTGCTCGCTCTTGTGCTTTAGACGAGAAATGTTACTAACATTAGGCTCCATGGGGGATAGAGTCGTCCCTGTGATGCTCTAAGGACGCATTTTGCAGTTCCAGTGCCTTGCTGTTGGGCTATGGAGTCATTTACTAAGCCGAAATAATAAAAACAAAGAACTAAAAAGGACAATATTTATAAAACACAGGAGCCACGGAAGGCTCAGACAAAACATTTTTTAAGAAAATGCCCATTTACTGGGCTGCTGAAAACTTCTTCACCCTCCAAATCTTGCAACCTGTACGTGTTATTTGAGAAAACCTCAGATATTTTGAAAGGCCCGATCCACAGGGCTTCGAATTTGTCGTGTTTTCCCTTATCTTGCTTAGGAGCATCCCATTTCAGCACCAGGTCTCCTATCTGGAACCCCTCCTTCTTGGCCTTATTATTGAATACCTGCTTGGTCATCTATTGATGGTCCTAAATTATGATCATTACCTGCTCTCTAGCCTGCTGGACTTCTACCAGTTGATGAATCCTTCTGACCATGTCATTGGGCTCTTCTTGATAATCCTGGAAGAATTTCGCTACGGGAATAGCTAACTGAGATGGGAGGACAACTTTTGCTCCGTAAACTAACTGGAAAGGGGAGATTCCTATAGATCTCTTTGTGGTCACCCGATCAGCCCATAGAGTGAATTTCAGCTTCGAGTTCCAAGCCCTTTTGTTGTCCTCCAGTAATCTTTTGATGATCCTTATTAGGTTTTTGTTGGAAGATTCTGCTAAACCATTTCCCTGGGGATAATATGGGGTGGAGTGAATCAGTTTGATCCCAAATTGTTCACAGAATTTGACTAACAGCTCAGCCTTAAAAGAGGCTGGGTTGTCAGTAACAATCTTTCTTGGGCAGTCGAACCTTACGACGAGGTCTTCCAGGAATCCAATGATTACCTTGTGGGAAGCACTCATGGTGGGAATAGCTTCAATCCACTTAGTAAAGAAGTATGTGGCAGTCAGGATCCATCTGTGTTGCCCGCTGGAAGCAGAGTGGATTTATCCAATAAAATCCAGGCCCCATTGTTGGAAAGGTCCCGAAACAACTACAAGCTTTAAAGGCAGGGACTTGAGCTGTTGCTTTCCTGAAAATATTTGGCATGGGATACAGGCTCTAACTCCTCTATGGACATCAGCGAACAAGGTGGGCCAGTAGTACCCAGCTCTGAGAATTTTGTGGGTTGTGGTCTTCCAGGAATGGTGCCCTCCACATAGGTCGTTGTGAAATTTGACCATGATCCCGTCGGCCTCTCATGGATCCAGGCATTTTAAAAGCACCCCCAAGGGGTCTTTCTAGTATAAAATTTGATCGATAAGGCAGTACCTGACTTCCTTGAGCTTCAGAGCCCTTGCTTTGTTTCTTTGCAGGCCATCTGGGGGCCGCAACTCCTGTAGAAAATATATAACATCCTTATACCAAGGACATCGAGCCAACATGGGTTCTATTTGAGGGTCTACGTCGGACAACTGATTCTGCTGATTTTCTGATCGTGCATTGATGAAATCCATCCCCAAAGCTTTACAATTAGCTTCAGCTAGTAGCTTGGCTAAACCTTGACCCTTGATCAATTTGGTAGGCCTTATTTCCAAGTCAAATTCTAGGATCTTGGCTATCGATTTACTCCTCTTCCCGTCAATGTCGGGTTGTACAAGGATGTCCTTCATAGAGACTGAAGGAACGTATGTGGTCACTTTTGAGTGCAATACATAGACTCTAAAACATTTGAGAGCTTTCACTAAGGCATAGGCATGCTTCTCCATGATTTGATACCTGACCTCTGCATCTCTTAATTCCTTGCTGAAGAAGGCAATGGGTTGCTCTTGCCCTTCCTCATTTTTCTGCAACAAGACCGTTGCTACTGTATCGAAAGAAGCGAAAGAGAAGATCAAGAAATCTTTGGAATAGTCAGGACTGATCAGCACAGGTGCCTCAGTCAAGGCCCTTTTTATTTGGGCAAAAGATTCCCTGGGTTCGGCGGTCCATTTCACTTCATTTCCCTTCCTGAGCATGGTTGTGATGTGTTTCACCAGCTCAGCAAAATTCGAGACAAATCTCCTCAGAAAATTAATCTTTCCCAGAAAGGCCTGAACTTCCTTCTTAGACCTGGGAAGCGACAGGGTCCGAATTGCTTCCACTCTTCTAGGATCAATCCTCACTCCTTTTGCTGATACTATATGGCCTAATAGCTTCCCCTCCTCCATATAAATCAAAGATTTCTTGGGGTTTAGGGAAAGGCCGAACCTCTGACATTTTGAAAAAACCTTCTTAGGTGACAACAATGCTCTTTTTCAGACCTGGAGAAGACTGTTATGTCATCCAGATATATCACCACAAACTGATCTTTCTCCCCGATGAAGGCTATGTCCATGGCTCACTGAAATGTCGCTCCTGCATTCATCAGTCCAAATGGCATTTTGGCATACATGAATGTGTCCCAAGGAGTGGTGAAGGTTGTATTTTCTCTATCTTCATGCATGACCGATATCTTATTATAGCCAGAGAAACCATCGATCATGGAAATCCTAGATGCCCCAGTTACCCTCTGCAATATGTGTTCCATGTTGGGTAGGGGATAATTTTCTTTCTTTGAGCTCCTGTTCAGGTTTCTGAAATCGACACAAAGCCTACTTTCTCCACTTTTCTTCCTAATCGGAACCAAATTGGCCACCCATTCGGAATATCTCAAGGGGACGATGATCTGGGCCTCTAACAGCTTCTTCACTTCTTTCTCCATGACAGGCAGCAACATGGGATTTATCTGTCTTAGCTTCTGCCTAAATGGCTTAGCCCCTTCCTTTAGTGGGATCTTGTGTTCAATGACGGATGTGTCATACATCTTAAGGTCTTCGTAGGTCCATGCAAACACATCAACAAATTCTTTCATCAACTCAGTATATTCGGACCTCTGTTTTGTGGTCAAACACCTTGACATCTTGACAAACTTAGGCTCCTCCAATGTGCCAATGTTGCACTCGACTGTGTCGGCATCTTCATCTGTAACCCTACCCTTTACTGCCACATCATTCCCATCGAATAATCTTTCTAAAGGAATTAGTCCCCTCGGAATGTGATTGCTAGGTAGTTGAATGATCTGGTGGTTAGCAATTTTATTTAAGAACACCTCAGGGTGAGGGTCATCTTCCGTGTCAGGATCCTGATAAATGTGTAACGCAGAAAATTCATCAACAGATTGGAGAAATTTTTCGATTTCCAGATCATCTTCAAATACCTTCCAATGCTTGACATTGTCTGGTACAGAGGGCCTATATTTTATTTCAACATCATATTTGACCATAGGCGGCAGAGGAACTTTGAGCAAACTAGCTGAGACAACTAAAGAATCGGTTGAAGTATTTCCCCCCCTCGGAATGAAAGAAATGTTGAAGACCAAGAAGAAACTATCAATCAGGTCCCATACCTCATTTCTGTAATTCCTAAGTCGGGGATTATTAGCACAGTAGACACTTCTGACTTGTTGGATAATCAAATCAGCATCTCCAAATATTGCTATCTCTTTAATTCCCATTCCTTTTGCAACCCTCATACCCAGAACAAGAGATTCATACTTTGTCACATTGTTGGTGGTTTCAAATTCCAACCTATATGACAGGGAAATGGTTTCCTGAGAAGGTGACACAAAAAACACCCCAGCACCAGCGCCCTCCTTGGAACAGGCTACATCAAAAAACATTTTCGAGACGGGGGCGATGGAGGGAGTAAATTCATGAGGAGTGGAGGGATTCTCTTTGAGTTTAAGAGGAGGCTTGGGAGCATGAGTGAGTTGCAGTAAACTGGAACCTAAATCAGTGTCCAAGGAAAAAATGGGATGGTTGGTAGGATTGGCTTCGTCACTGATTATATAGGCCAATTGGGCTTCTCTGTATATCCTCCTATGTTCTCCCCCAAACACTGGGATAGTAGCATAGGTTAGGTCCATCTGCAAAGCTCCCCCCAGTCTTTTAATCCAAGATCTTGATAACAACATACCAAACTTGGGGGGGACATCAGCCACTACAATATCCATGACCACACTTTTCATGGGCAACTGAAACAAGGTCACGGCCAGGTCTTTGATAACCCCGAGACATTGAACTTTCCTGGAGTCAAAGGAATAGAGGTCATGATAAGCTCGGGTGACTTCTAGCCCTAACTCTTCCATGACAGTTTTGGGCATGAGGTTGTGAGAAGCCCCTGAATCCATCAAGCAATTGTACAGTACCTTGTCATGTATGTTCAAGGAAGTGTAGAAGGGAGGGGATGAGTCATTCATGTCTTCTACCATAGGACCTAGAATAATTGCAGGCTTTTCATCTTGCAAGTTGATGGAGTATATGGGCAGAGATGAGGTCTCAGACTGTAGAAGCTCAGAGAAGCGTTTTTTGAACCCTTCATGTCTAATCAATTCGGTCAGGGGCACAGGGATTCTAATCTTTTGAATTTCATGCTCGAAATTGAAAGAAGATGTAAGCTTAGGGATTTCTCTTATTTCGGGAACATGACTCTGGACTATGGGAGAGAGGGGTCAGGTCTTCTTACCTCCGTGACTGTCTACTACTTCATTAGCAGGTTTCTTTGTTTTAGTGAGCCGCTCAGGAACATCAGGTGCTACTATCTTTTTCTTAGACCTCGGATCATACCTGCCTGGGCTGCCACTAGTCTTGTCTCCCTTGCTTAGTTCATTTAGTTGACTATCCATGAGAGACTCCTCGTATGCTGATTGAGTGAGATGAGGAAAAGGGGGAGTATCCCTGAAGCAATGGATTTCAGGATCAAGCTCATTTGTTTCCCCTTCTTCCCCCTCGACCACAAAATTGTTTTGAAAATGGGCCTGAATCTTCTGGTCTTCTCTATCTCTTCCCCTCTCTCTTTGCACAGTCGGGGAAGGGATATTGTTTGGCCTCCTGAAACCTCCTTTGTTTTTGGCGTTCTGAGGGCCCTTGTATGTTTTCCTCCCTTCCACCTTCATCCTCTCCATCTCTACAGACAAAGACTTCACCATCTTGGTCAGTTCATCCACTTGAGGGTGGGGCACCGATGAGCTAGAAGTTGAGGCTTCGGATCTTCCCTTTCTTCTGTTTGTGTCAGCCTTGTTCCTCAGTCTATCAGCTGCTAGTACATTAGATTCCACCTCTATGGCTGCATCTTGCATTTGAGCTAAGGAGGTGGCTCTTCTTTCTCTCAATAAAAGACAGAAATCGGGGCCAAACCCACTAGCATAAGAAATCTTGGCTGAGGCTTCTGAGGGTTTTATTTCAGCAGGAATTTTATTATACATCTTATTGAATATTTTGGAGAAGTCAGAGACAGAATCTACTTCCATCTTCTTCAGAGACCCAAACTCTGTCATGTAATACATGAAATCCTTTCTATCTCCCCACTGCCTCATAAAAGCATTATCCAGAGCTTTGATCCCAGCAATAAATCCGGGGGCCAATCCTCTAAACCATTTCCTCACCTCGCCATCCAAGCTCTGGACAAAGACTCTCATCCAGACATCTTCATTTTCAATATTCAGGTTGTCTACATAACTGTAGAAAGCAGCCAAATGCTCTTCCACAGTTACGTCCCCTTCCCCAGTGAACTTGGGCATGTATTTCAAGTAATCTCCGGCAGGAAGAGGATTCATAGGATGAGGTAGGATTAAGGGAGCATATCTGGCAGCAACTATGGCGTCCATCCTATTTAGAGGGGGATTAGCACCAGCCATAGGAATATTAGGTAGAGGAGAACTTGGAGGAGAAGGAGTTCGCGAAGGGGCTACTGAGAAAGAGTCTCGAAGTGGAATAGGAAACACAAGGGTATTTAAAGAGAAGGCTAATGAGTTCAAATCAACAGATGCTTCTCTTCGTGCAGGAGTGGTAACAGTAACAAGAGGGGGAGTGGTAAAGATAGGAGTGGGGAAATATTCTGTGGTCCTGGGTCTACGCCAAGGTACCGCTTCAGAGGAGAGGGGAGTAACAAGGGTTTCTCCCTCCAATGCCAGACCAAGAGGGGAAAACTCAGCAGGAACACTCTCGAAATTCAGGAAACAGGACACCTCGGAAGGAGGTCGGTTAAGAAACTGAGGAGGAGAAAATGGAGTTCCTACAGAAGGAGATGGCAGAATACCTGGTTCAGCAGTGGAAGCTTCTTCTTCAGAGGCCTTTCCTTTTCTGAGAACCACCTCTGGATCAGTTTCAGGGGTATCTGGAGGCAGTTGTGGATGAGACTGCGTGTGTCTACCTCTGAAAGCCACAATTAACACGACAGGTTTGCCACAGTGGAGTCGTTACAATGGAGTCGCCAGGTGCACAGTAACAATCTTCAAAGGCTCTGATACCTGATGCACCTTCAGAATCAAAGGCTCAATGTCGTTCAATCCCGAGGAAAATTTTCAACTTCGTCCCCGGCAACGGCGCCATAAATGTTAGCGTCAGAAGTCACCCCTCAATTGCAGCAGGAGCAGAGCCCGACACCCATCATTTTATGTCACGATTTATTTAATGGGGTGGTCGAATGGAAGTTAACTCAAAACGATGTGGTTCTAACTCCGAAACTAGGCCAGGCATGCATGGGCAAGTGAGGTCTTAGATAACTTCAGATAGTGAGTTGTAGTAAGGGTGAGTAGGGGGAAGACTTGTATAAGCGAAAAGCAGAGGTCCGTTGTAAACATCAGGTTTCTAATAGACTGTAGGGGAAAACATCTAAGCGCAAGATCTTCTTACATTCAAATGAAGAAAACTGGAGAATACAACAATGCAACGATAAATCCTTTATCATAACATAATTGCAATCATTCGCACGATCAGTCGATCACGAACTCTCTCAGTATGAGATGAAAACTAGATGGAGTGAGAAAATTGTCTGTCATTAAAAAAGAAATCTTACATACAGATGCATACCAGAGAACTAGAATTTCTGTTAAAACTTTACAATCAGGAGCTTCGCTCTACCATCGATAGATTACAAAATACAAAGATTGAGTTTATATACTCAGAGAAAATTGCCTAACATTGGCGTGTCCAGTCACCTAAGGCTTGGTGTCCTTTCAATCAAATTCATATTGATATCCTTCTTCAAGCGCCACCTTAATTGCGCATGGCTCCTGCAAGGGGAGTATCTGAGCCATTAAGTGCCGAGCTAGCGTGTGCAGACCTCTTCTGGCTAGTCGAGAACTCGGCATGGATGCTCTGGAAAAATGGGTACACAGGACCCTCTCGAGTAGACCGCTTGCCAGACCCTCCATACCTTGCATTTAATGAATGAGGAGAAGCTTCAACCACCCCTTCTTGCCTTCATTTACTCCAAATGAAGACCAGGATCAAGGTCGAATCTGATGGCACCTGGAGATCGCGGTGATCCCTTCTGTGAACAAACACGACGCCTTCGACCCTTCTTGTGTAGCTCTTTTCTTTCCCAAGTGACCATGGGCTGTGACCCTGTGTTTACTCTCAAAGGCGCTTTCGGCGTTCGTGAATAGGAAGGGGTTGATCCCTGCTTCTTGAAATCATGGTGAGCGAAACATCGAGACGGCTTAATCTGGCGCCACACGTCCCTCTAGATCTAACGGTCCTGAATTCACTTGGTGATGTTGTGGGTCTGGGTCCTAAACACTCCCGGCACTTCATGCATCGGGAATATGATGGAGCTTCTCCTTGCGCCTCGAAATCGTGATGAGCGAAACAGCGAGGAGCCTAATCGCACGCCAGGTGTCTCATGTGGATAAACGGATGAGATCGCTCCGTGACACTGCGGGCCCGACTTTGGGCACCTTCGACGCTTTTGGGGTTCGGGGTTTCGAGATATAGGACAACATGGAACCTTCACCCCTCGAACTCCTGAATGCCGAAACGTCGACGCAGCTAGATCTCGCGCCACACGTCCTCTGGATGGACGGCTGTTATCTTTTCCTTCACACAATATGGGCACTATCCATTGCGCTAACCTCGGCGCAACTTCGCTAACCGCGATTTCCCGCCAACTATTGATCTGTTCATTTGGATGAATCCCGACCGCTTGAAATCAGACCGCTCACATGCTTGATTTAAGCCCGAAATGGATTTCTTCTGTGAGCTGCGCTCGACGCTCATCGCGCAACTTGCAGACCTGCTCACTCTTGTGCTTCAGACGAGAAATGTTACTAACACCCTAGATGAGATATGAGATTGAGATGAGGTAAAAACCTTACATCCCTGATAATATAAAATATTGGCAAGTGTTTGAAGATGACCAACATATCAAGAGATTCATGGAGGTCATAGATGAATTTTCCAACATCCATGTAGATTCAGATGATGAAGAAAATGGGGAAACTATGGTTGAAATAGAAATGTGAATGACCTTTGAGTTTAGTGAATACATGGTTGGGCATAAAGTCCTTCAACTAAAAAACAACTTTATTCCAAAAGGATTGGTGCCCTGGACCAGGTTTTTGATAGGAATGATGTGCCCATAAAGCCCACATTTTTACTCACAGATGACAATGTTGAAGAATGCAACATTGGGACAGAACAGGAACCAAAATACATAAAGTTGTATAAAGGGATTTCCCCCAAGTACAAGGCATAATACTTGCAATTGTTCAAATAATATATGGATGCATTTGCTTGGAAGTATGAAGACCTAAAGACCTATGATACAAGCGTGATACAACATAGGATGCCACTCAAGCCTGGTACTAAACCTTTTAGGTAGAAAGTAAGGAAATCCAACTCCCATGTTACTACCCACAATTGAGAAGGAGATGAGGAAATTACTTGATGCTCAAATCATCATTCGTCTCAGATATTTTAGATGGGTGGAAAATCTAGTCCCAATTAGGAAAAATAGTGGAGAGATAAGGCTTTTTGTGGACTTAAGAAATCTAAATAAATGCTCACTAAAAGACAATTATTCTCTTCCCAAGATTGATCACATACTCTAGAAATTTGTGGGAGAAAATATCATCTCTATGATGGATGGTTTCTTGGGATATAATCAGGTGGAAATGTATCATAATGATAGGGAAAAAACAACTTTCACAACCCCATGGGGAACTTTCATGTATGATAAAATTCACTTTGGTCTGATAAATGCATGAGATACATTCCAACGAGCTATGGACATATCCTTTGTGGGAGAGAAGGATAAATTCATTTTCATATATTTGGATGATATGACTTTCTTCTCCAAGACAGATGAATATCACATTAAGCACTTCAGGAAGACCTTTGTGAAGTGTAGGAAATTTGGCCTATCCTTGAATCCAAAGAATTCTTATTTTTCTATGACTAAAGGCAAGATCTTGGGTCATATAGTGTCAAAATAAGGAGTTAAAATAGATCTAGAGAGAGAGGAAGCAATCAAGAATGTAGCTATACCTAGAAACAATAAAGAGATACAATCTTTCCTGGGCAGAAACAACTTCCTGAGGAGATTTGTCCCAAATTGTAAGATGGTTAGGCACATCACTAACATGTTAAAGAAAACTCATGAAGTGAAGTGGAATCCCAAGGCTATAGAATATTTTTAAGTAATCAAAGAGGCATTGGAAGAGTCCCCAGTTTTAGTCAGCCTGAATTACGATAAGGACTTCTTCATTTTTTCTTTTGTTTCAAAACATACTATACTTGTTGTCTTGTTACAAAAAATGATAAAAACTAGGAGCAACCAATATCCTTCTTCAATAGAGCTTTGTGGGATGCATTACTCAAATATAGTACTCTAGAGAAACACACATATGCCCTGGTTAAGTCATTAAAAACATTCAGATATTATATATTACATTCCAAAATGTTTGCTTATGTACCTAATAGTGCCATCAAGGACATCCTCACACAACTTGACAGTGAGGGAAGAAGAGGCAAGTGGATCACCGAGATATAGGAGTATGATTTGGAGATAAATCCCACCAAGTTGATAAAAGGACAAGGGTTGGCCAAACTCATGGTTGAATCAAATTACAAGGCCATTAATTTAAATTTCATGACAACAAACATCATGGAAGCAAAGCAAGGAGAGAATGAAACACAAGAACCATCTTCTGGGGTAATCCCTAAGTTTGTTGAATCTGATTGGTATAAAGATGTGATTTTCTATCTTTAGAATCTAAGTTGCTCACCAACATGGGAAAAAGCGAAGGCCAAATCCATCAAGCTCAAATATGTGAAGTACTGCATTCTGGGAGGAAATTTATTTTGGAAGGACCCAGTAGGAATATTGTTGAATTTCCTTGTTGAAGAAGAAACTGAGGAAATTATCAATGAATTTCATAAAAGGATATGTGGGGGTCATCATGCATGGAGAGCTATTGCATACAAAATCCTTAAAGCTGGATATTATTGACCCTCATTATTTTTTGATGTGAATTGCATGGTTAGGGCCCGTGTAGAATGTCATATATTTGTAGGGAAGTAGAAATCACATCCTCTTCCACTTATTCCTGTCAAAGAAGAAACACCCTTCCAACAATGGGGATTAGATTTCATTGGTGAAATCTACCCAAATTCAAGCGGGAAACACAAATGGATCCTGATAGCCACAAATTACTTCATCAAGTGAGTGGAGGAAATCCCCACTAGGGAAACAACTGATTCAGTCATCATCAAGTTCCTTGAGGAAAACATTTTAAAAAGATTTGGGTGTCCCAAGAAGATCATAATTGATAATGCCTAGGCCTTCAAATCTGCCAAAACTATAATATAGATAAAGGACATTCCATTGCATATTATCCAGAGGGAAATGGCTTTGTTGAGTCATCCAATAAGAACCTCATTAAAATCATAAAGAAGGTGTTGTCCCAAAATAAGAAATCTCGGGATTCCGACCTAAAATATGCAGTCTAGGTAGATCGAGTGAGTATCAAAATGTCCCTTGGTACTTCTCCATTTCAACTGGTATATAGGATGGAAGATATTTTCCCCATACAACTCAGTCTTCCTGTGATGAAATTATTGCAAGATGAAGAGGAAGAGTCATATGATATGCAAAGAAGAATTAGCCAATTGATTGAATTCCAACAAGTAATAGATTAGGTACAAATGAGGTATCAAGCACACCAGGAAATAATGAAAGAAATATTTGACAAGAGGTCCAAGGAGAAAAGCTTTATGACAAGAGACCTAGTCTTAAATTGGGATGCCAGAATAAAATCAAAGGGAAATCATGGAAAATTTGATAGCCTCTGGCTTGGACCTTTCCAGATAGTTGCAACACAATACAACAATACATATGAGCTGGCATAGCTGGATGGCGAGATGTTTGGGGCTCATGTTAATGGGAAGTTCCTCAAAAATTTCTTGCAGTAATGAATGTTGCAAATTTTCTTACCCTCTACATAAATAAATCTTTTTTCATTCCTGTTATGTATTTTTAATTTTACTTCATTCACCATATTTTAAGCAAGCAAGAAGTTAGAGTTTTAATTTTAAGTTGTTGAGCAATTTTGTTTCACCTCTCGAATCAGTTTTTCAGGTGCACATGAAATAGTTTGTCCTAATGTAGACTCCATAACCCAACAAGAGAATTTACTTAGTCTACATTTCACAGCATACCACAGGGGTATGTTGTCCTTGTTGGAGTCGATGTTAGTACTGGATTTGATCCAGTCATTTGTGTGCACATTTATCACGATTAGGGGGGAGAAATTCAATATTATCAGGCTGAAGGGGAGTTTACAAAGCTCATGGATCAAAGGGGTAAAGCACGTGGTCAAGGGCCTAGAAATGTTTACAGAGAAAAATCCATCCCTAAAGGCCCGAGGTTGTGTTTCAAATATTCAGGCGCTTATCGGGACCATAAAGGAGCTTATCACACTCAAAGAAAGCTTAAGCCCCTTTCATTAGAGGCCATATCATATAACCAAGGCTTAAGGAGAAAGTGTGGGAAAAAGTGCGGGCCCACTCCTCAGATGGAAAAAAATGAGCCTAATCAACGATTGAGGATGCATGTCACATCGGAAAGGTTTTCATTATTTAACATAGCATTGGGGAGCGAGAATGGTTGTAAAGAGTTATATGGAAAAGAGTTAATGATATCGCATGGTAAGATACAAAAAAGTGAAACCACTCCCCTAGGGTTGCGACAATGGTATTCCAGTCTTTCCAGGTTGCATATCTGCCAACTCATTGTGTATCTGATCATTCGCTCAATGCCACCTAGAATTGACATAACAGTTCACCTGGAAACCAAGGAAGCTAAGGAGGACTTGACAAGTCAGTGACACATATTTTCAAGCCTGTCAAAGATCACCACCTATGGAGAGAAGGCCCACTAGAGTTTTTTGTTGTCATATTGAGCCCAACCACACATATGTTGAGTCCCTGAGGACACTTTAGCACCTGCATGGACCAATTCCAAGATGCCACATGCCCACAGATCCATGTTGACATCATCTGAAGTTTGTGCATTTTCTCCAAACTTTAAAAGGCTCTGAACCATAGGGAAAAGCACACGTGTATTCAAACAGGGGCATGAGGGAGAATGTTTTAGGAGAGTGGGATATTTACTGAAATCGTTCCAAATCGGTTGGAAAAGATGTGATGTATAACATGATATCTAGCATGACGTTTTCCATCCTTCACCCATCATCATACCCCTGCATATAGTCATTAGAGGAAAGCAATCATTTCATCGACATGTCCATTCACACATACCTTAGATATCAACAGATTGGGATAAGTGTGACCAATCACCTCGCCCTGAAAATAGCCTTATCTGGCACGTGTGAAGCTCCTATAAGGAAAAAACCGAAAGATCCAGGTAAAACCAATCTGCAAATAGTCTAGTTTCTGATGATAATCTATCCTGATGTTGAATATTGCAGACGATGATCCACCTATGAAAATTCCTCTCACATGAGGGAATTATCATCCATCCTTGCTACAGATGTTGGGATAAGTTGCTCCACACCTCGTTATGGGAAGAATGTCTTTCTCGGGTATCATTAGTGCAACATGGAAATCAGAAGGGAAATCAGGAATCTACCCTAATGTGTAGTTGTATCAATTGGTTGGCCTAAGGAAACAACTCTAGGAAGGAGATTCAAAGTTACAGTCATTGATACTCTACTCCATCGAATGGTGGGGTCTGAGAAAAAGGTTTTGGGAGGCCTTTCAACCAATCAACAACCCAAATCATTCCATGGTTGAATGGACCCACTGCTGCAAATGAAGATCTCATTGAGTTAACCAAGAAGATCCATTTCAAGGCTCAATCAGATGAGGAGAACCCACTCCATCCAACACCATCGCGTCATATTTGGGGGTAAAAATCTATGTTTACCCAGTTAAATCAAATGAAAATCAGTTTGGAATATGAAAGCAGTCAAAATGCCAAAGGTGGTATCAAGATTCTGACAAGTGGAAATCATTTTCAAGAAGCAATATTGGTCAGAGAAAGTGGTTTTCCCTCAATCAGAAGAAACTATAAATCAACATAAGTATTTCATTTTTAGGGTCGACACTTTGGGGAATTTAAGAGTATCTTATACCTAAGTTGTATGATCAGGATCCCCTCATACACATGACAATTTTTAAAACTACAAGCTTTAAGAGATTCATCCCCTGTGTTATGCTTTAGTTTGTGCTTCTTTTTTTGTATGTGCTCTTTTAAAATCCATCCCTCTCATCTCATGGGTTCTTGTATTAGATACCCATAATAAAATCTCGAGCAACAAGTTTCATAACATGCACAGTGTAACTGCATATTCTTTAGCTTATGATATTGAAGTGATTTCCTCTGAATGTATGACCACTTCATGTCATTTTTTATTGTATTTAATGATGTGTAGAGGGTACCTCCATGGATTTAAATATATGAAAATTTATATCGTTTGGTGCATGGTGTGACGATTTGGTATAGTTGTTAGAACTATTGAATTCTCAATTTCTTAGCATGTTATTCTTTCCATGCACTTCATCTTCGTCAACCCATAGATGTTCATATGTCCTTTTATGCTTTGGCATATTCCCCATATTAATCAATGATTAGATTAATATTAAATTTCACACAATTTTCTTGTTTTTTGTCTTTTCACAATGTTAAGAGTACAACCAGGTGTGACTTGAGTCACATGTATTTTCCGTTTCTATTTTTTTATGTGCATATTTTGTTGTTGTTGTTATGACAATACCTTGATTAAGGTTAAATCCTCAATCTAGGTCATACCTTGATCAAGCCATTTCATAAACTCAAAGTAGATCTCAATCTAGGATTTAATAAACTCTTGATTGACTGTTTAAAAATTAGAAATTCTCCTCCCTTTTGCCATATTTTCTGCAACTGCAACTTCCAGGGGGGGTGAAACCCCTTCATCTCTTCTATCTTCCAAGGGGACGAAACCCCTTCATATCTTCCATTTCAAGTGGTGGACTTGATACCAATGGATTAGTCATTAAAACCTTTATCCAATGGTGTGTCATTTTACACTTTCAGTTTCATATGATATTTTTTAATTCGTTTTTTTTTTAAACATATAGTTCAATTTTTTCCATACTTACTAATGAGCCTATATATAAATGAGCAACATAAAAACTAAAAAACAAAATAATTATAAAAAATATGTGGGCTCTTAGTGGATGTTTCCTATTCAAAAGAGTATTTTGGGTTTTTCAATTAACTTAAACAAGAGAAACAAATTGTTGGAAACACAAAGGTGTATAAAATGAGATTCAAATATTAATTTATGGGCTTTGAAAAATAATAAAAAATATAGTTTTCAAAAGTAAGTTTAAGAAAAATAAGTGAGATACACTACATCTTGTATTAATTGTGCTTGTATTTTGTTTTTCAAAAATATACATTAAACAATGAATTAGTTGATGAGAACAAAAGTCACTTGAAAACTTTTCCAAAAATTTTCAAAATGCAAATTTGACACATAAAATGACATCAATATTTTTTTGAAAAAAAAATTGTGAAAAAGATAACATAATTTCTTATAAATTATTTTTTAATTGGACTTTAAAATTTACAAGGCTAGAAATTAAAAAATATGTAAAATGTCAAATTTTCATGAGCACATCTTGTATTATGGTCAAGGCACTTATTTTTACAAGCCTTCTTGTATCAATGTCAACACAAAGACTCTACAACTTCGACTTCACCATCAACTGTAATGTTCCCAATCCAATTTTTTCGCTTGGAACACAAACTGACCATTGATTTACTTGTTTGTTTGTGTGTGTTTGCAGGTTGGCCTCTCAAGTTTCGGCCTTAGGGTTATATTCAGTTATTAAGCACAGATCTAAAGATATACTCAATGAAAATACAAGATCTAACTAGTACACAAGATATGGAACCAAATAACATAGATCTTACCTTTATTATTATGAAGAGCAAGAACCTGATACAAAGTGGATGCAGATCTAGAATAACATCATATGGCTCCAAGAGATAATATATGAGCTGCTACAAAATGCTCCTGATAAGACAATGCAAGCCTCCAAGGGATGGATATATAATGAAGGTCAATGAAAGAAGAACCAAGGTCAAGTCCAAACCCCCCTAGTTGATGGCACGTCCTGCTGAAGAGATAAGAAGACCAATATTTCGTCCCAGCTGAAGGAGATCTCCAAATAGTACCAAACTCCACAAAAAGATAGATCGGGGCAAGTAGAAGCCCTCCTTGAATTCTCTAGTCAAGATGCCAAGGTATACACCTCCAAACTGTTGAAACCATAATCAATGTTGCGCCCTCCTGAAGACTGTCAAGCTCAATATTTCGACCCTGATGGAGGAAGCCTCCAAATACCCTGAAAATATCTAGAAAGATAGATCGGGCCACCACAAGCTGCTGGGAGAAGTCTCAGGGTCAGATCTGAGGTATAACCCCTCCAAAGTGAACAGATATAAATCACAGTTGTGCCCTCCTCTAAAAAACGTCCCAAAGCTCCAGATGATAATCTAGCAACAGTAACCCTACGAAAATACTCCAAATTTGGTGAACAAGGCCCTGCAAGTAATAACCAGGTGCTAGAATATCAATAGACCCTGTCAATAAGTTGGACCGAACCTCTCTCCAAGAAATGATATGCCCCTGCTAGAAAACCCTCAAGGGTACGACCTGCTGCCCTCCTGAATAGATGATGTTACCTGCAAATACTATAGAATGGTGTGGGTGGAATGTTTCATCCCCGAGACCAAGCTTGGAACAAGCTGAGTGGAATCTTTCACCAATGTGTTGTTCTCTAGGGTTTGTATTCTCAAAACCCTCAAAATTGTGTGCTCAAGAGCCTAATAGCCAAATGCAAGATGATCCAAGATGAGTGAGAGGTGCGCCCTAGGATTTCCTTTATACCTCTTTATGTTTCTCTGTTGAGTTAAGTTAACCCTTAGGTTCAACTCCTAAGTCAACCTCAAGCGCTATATTCCTTCAGTGAGTTAATTTTTACCTTTTTACCTTTCCAAGTCAACTTCAAAATATAACATTGAGTTAGTTGACTTTCTTCCCATGCTGCATGAGACTATGGTCTAGTGGGGATGACTAGATCACTAAGTCTCTTCGAACCTCTTCATCAAGAGATGGGGGACATCACAGTCTCCCCTGCTAGAAATTGCTTGTCCACAAGCAATTCTGAACCTGTCTCCTGTATAATATGTTCATTCTCCCACGTGGCATCCTCAATGGGCAAGTCCTTCCACTTGATTAAGTATTCCCTGATGATTCTCCTCCGGAGTTTCTTTTCCTGAACCTCCAATATTTCCTCCGGCACCAGTACCAATTTCCCCTCTTCATCTAAAGGTGGAAGCACCTCAAGTGGGGTGATATGTTGGCCAAAGTCCCTCTTCAGGCATGACACATGGAAAATGTTGTGTATCTTGATGCCCTGTGGAAGTTCAAGTTTATAAGCCATGGCCCCTACCTTCTTGTTGATCCTATAGGGTCCAAAGAACCAGGGTTAGAGCTTTTCTACTGCACTCCTTTTGATAGAAGCTTGTATTTACGGTCGAAACCTTAGGTAGACCAAGTCACCAACCTCAAAAGTACGCTCTACCCGGTGTTTTTCTGCTTGGACCTTCTGCTGATTCTGTGCCCCTTGTAGATGATCCTTTAATTCCCTGAGTATATCTTGACTTTGCTGCACCCAATCATGTATCACCAGAGCTCTGTTATCACCAAAGGCAATCTCTACAATAGAGAGTGGGTCATAACTGTACAAATCCCTGAATGGAGTCATGCCTATGGACATGTGGTAAGTGGTGTTGTAATAGTATTCCCCCAGGTGTAGCCACCTAACCCATGCCTTCTGTTGCCCTTCTACATAATTCCTGAGGTAGACTTCTACCCATTTGTTGACTATTTCAGTTTTCCCATCAGTCTAAGGACGATAACTAGTGCTAGGGGTCAAGTTCGTACCAACCATTCTGAATAACTCCTGCCAAAAGTTGCTCATAAATTGGCTATCCCGGTCACTAACAATGGTTTTGGGTAGACCATGTAGTTTGAAGATCTCCCTGAAGAATAATTCGGCCACCTGCGTTGCATTGAAGTTTGTAGCATTGGAGAAGAAGTGTGCAAATTTAGTCAACCTGTCCACCACTATGAAAATACAATCCTTACCATGTTCCCTTGGCAATCTTGTGATGAAGTCCATGGAGATGCTCTCTCGTTTTTGCTCTGGGATGGGTAGAGGTTGTAGCATTCATGTTGGATGTGTGTGCTAATCCTTGTTTTCCTGGCAAGTAGTATACTCCTTGATGTGACTCATCACATCATCTTTGAGGCCTTTCCATGAGAACCTTTCCCTTACCTGCCTATATGTTTTGCCAATCCCTTAGTGCCCTACCATCGGTGAGTAATGACATGCATGTAGTATCTTTGCATTGAAGGTTGACTTAGGAACCAAGAAAATTTGTCCCTTGTAGTAGATGATGTCATCTATGACTCTGAAGTTTTCATCATGTATTTTCCCATCCATCAATTGACAAGCAAACTGATTTTTGGAATATTCCACCAAGAGGTGGGCTTTCCAGACGACTGATACATCTGTCATGGCATAAACTAATGGCCTCCTGGATAATGCATCAGCAACTATGTTGTTCTTCTCTTTGAAAAATTCAATGTCAAAGTCATAGGCTTGTATCTTGCTGGCCCACTTATGTTTCCTCTCATTTAAGTCCTTCTACTCCAAGAAGTACTTAAGGCTACTATGATCTGATTTCACCACAAACCTTGCACCTACCAAGTATTTCCTGAATTTGGCCAAGGCATGCATGATAGCCAACATATCTTTATCGTAGATGGTGTAAAGAAGCTCAAGGCCCCTCAATTTTTGGCTCTCATAGTCAAGGGGATGCATATTTTGCATCAGTACGGCTCCAATGCCCTCTCCGGAGGCATCACATTCCAATGTGAAGGGTTGGACGAAATCTGGCAAGGATAACACTGAGCAAGTGCTCATTACCTTTTTCATCCTGTCGAATGTAGATTGTGCTTCTTCACTCCACCTAAAAGATCCTTTCTTATTCAAATCGGTCAAAGGTGCACAAAGTTGGGAGAGAACTTTAATGAATCTTCTGTAATAACTGCAAATACCGAGAAATCCCCTCAACTCTATAAGTGTTTTAGGTGTGGACCAATCAACTATCTCTTGGATCTTTTCTTGATGTACCTGTACCCCTTTAACTCCAATGATGTGTCCCAAGTAGAGGACCTCTATCATTCCAAATTCACATTTGGACTCCTTGGATTACAAGGATTGGCCCTCCATGATAGCTAAGATCTGTTCCACATGTTGAAGTTGTTCCTCCCAAGTCTTGTTATAGATTAACAAGTCATCAAAAAACACAAGAAGATGCTTCCTCAACTTCTTGTTGAAGATGTGGTTCATACATGACTGAAATGTGGCAGGTGCATTGGTCAATCCAAATCGCATCACTAAGAATTCATAGTGGCCTTAGTGACAACTGAAGGCAGTTTTGGGAATGTCCTCCTCCCTCATCTTGATATGATGATAACCAGAGCGCAAGTCAATCTTTGTGAAGTAAACAACCCCATGGAGCTCACCTAATTTCTCATCAATCCTCAAAATGGGATACCTGTTTTTGATAGTCTTCTTGTTTAATTCCCTGAATCAATGGACATGCGCATAGTTCCATCTTTCTTCTTGACTAGTACCACTAAAGAGGCAAAAGGACTGGAACTTGGTCTAATGTGACCCATGTCTAAGAGTTCTTTGATGGCATTTTCTATTTCGTCCTTGTACTTCTTTGGGTGCCTGTAGGGCGTGGTGATGACTGACTTTTCCCCCTCTTCCAACTCAATGATATGCTCAAATCCCTTGTTTGGTGGAACTCCTGGTGGAATGGGTCCAAACACCTTACTGTGTTTGTCAATGATCCTTTGGATCTCTGGAGCATAGTGAACCTTCCCCTTTTTGTCCACACATGCCGAAATCTTGAACTCAACAACATATACAATCTCCTCTCTCCTGAAAATGGCCTCCATACGCTTTGTTTTGATTACCCCGGTTGTGTTGCCTGACATGCCTCTGAGGACTACCTTTCTTCCACTCTCCTCTATGAAAGACATCTCTATGGTCTTGTAGTTGGTAGTGATGGGCCCCAATGTACTGAGCCATTGTACTCCAAGGATTATATTTGTATCAGGGAGGTCCATCACGTAAAATTCTTATGCTAAATCATGCCTACCTAGTGTAAGCTTCATCCCTGGAATGTACCTGTTACAAGGCATGGTGCTTCCTCCTGCTACCTCCACCTTGAATCCTTCAAACTCAATGGTGGGTATATGCCTCCTCTATAGAAATGCTGAGTCAATGAAGTTGTGAGAAGCACCCCCATCAATGAACACTGGCACCTTTTGCCCCTGCAATACTCCTCTCATCCCGAAGGTGTTGTACTTGGGTACCCCACTGATGGATGCCAATGTAGCCCTATCCTCTGTTGCATCGTTGTGACCTGTAGCCTCCTCTTCTACACTTTCGGTGGTGTCTACCTCTATGTTCTAGGTGTGGCCGAAATCCTCATCCTCTTCATTATCAGATGTCACCTCAATGTAATGAACTTGGCCACGGCCCATACACTTGTGGGATGGGTTCCACGACTCTTTCCATGTGTAGCATAGTTGTTTTATTCTTAGTTCTTTTTTAGTGCTCTCGTCCATCCTACATCTTCCCCTGTCAAACCCCCTTGGGTCTCTTCCTCCTGGATTCATTAGAGGTCTTTGATCTCTCCCTCCGGTGTTTAGAGGTGGTCTAGGCAGAAATTTTGGTTTTGCAGCTGGGCCTAAATCTCTCTTCCTCCAGATAGCATCCTACAAGTTTGTAGGCTTAAAATCCTTAACCCAACCCTTCAAGGGTTCCATCAAACCCTCAGTGAAGAGCATCATGAGTCTAGACTATGACACGTCCTGTACCATGACTGCTAGCCTCTGGAACTTCTTAATATACACCTTTGGTGCTCTTGTTTGTCTGAGTTGTGTGAGTTCCTTGAAATGTAGCTCTAGATCCCCCTTGTCAAACCTGTCAATGAGCCTCTGAGTAAACTCTGTGTATGCCACTATCTGAATGTGGCCAAGTGTGGTCAACCCATGGTACCACCAGTCATGAGATTTTCCATCCAAGTACATGGTGGCAAACTTGATGGCATCCATCTCTCTCATGGGGTTAAACTGCAAGTAAGTGTCTAGTTTTTGTACCCACGCCTATGAAGTCATCTTGGCCGACCCATCAAAGTAGGGGATCTCCATCTTCCCAGCCCTGCGCTCAAGCTCATAGTTTTTCCTGTGGTACGACCTGGGCTTGCTTTTGAATTTTAATCCACTGAACTGATCTAGGGTGATCTGCCTCTGAACTGGTATGCTTAATGAGTTGTACTCCCTGACATATTGATCAAATTGATCCTCAAACTCATCTGGGTGGTTGGGTTGTGTGGGTTCATCTGTAAATGAAGGTAAGTACCGTCTAGGTGTGGTCTTGCTACCTGTTTGTCCCCATGGTGCTCCCCCTCCATGGCTTCCCTCATAATGATGATAGGGAATATGTTCTTGTTGTTGTTTTCTCCCTCCATGAGATCCACTAGTTTCCATGTTGGCATAGGATTCAGGGCCTTTCCCCTTATGAGTCATCTCCATTAGTACCTTTGAGATCAGAGTCTGGTTTGTCGATACCTTTTCCAAGGTTTCCTTCAACTCGCTCTGACTTCTGCGTGATGCCTACTGACTTTCCTGTAAGTGTCTGACCAATGTACTCTCTGTCTGGAGTATGGATTTACGTAATTCCTGTGTCAATGTTGCTAAGCCCTGTGGCTCACTATCCTCACCTAAACCTTCCATATCAACCTCTGCCTCACCTGTCTGTTTCCTTCTTCTGCCCATATAAATGCCACTGAAATTCTGCATGGATTAATCCTCACAGGATGGGAGGATCAGAGCTCTGATACCACTGTAGTGTTCCCAAGCCAATTTTTTCACTTGGAACACTAACTGACCACGAATTTACTTGTTTGTTTATGTGTGTTTGCAGGTTGGCCTCTCAAGTTTCGGCCTTAGGGTTATATTCAGTTATTAAGCAAAGATCTAAATATATTCTCAATGAAAATAAAAGATCTAACCAATGCACAAGATATGGAACCAAATAGCATAGATCTGACCTTTATTATTATGAAGAGCAAGAACCTGATACAAAGTGGATGCAGATATGGAATACCATCAGATGGCTCCAAGAGATAATATATGAGCTACTACAAAATGCTCCTGATAAGACAATGCAAGCCTCCAAGGGCTAGATATACAATGAAGGTCAATGCAAGAAGAACCAGTGTTAAGTGCAAACCCCCCTGGCTGATGGCACGTCCTGCTGAAGAGATAAGAATACCAATATTCGGCCCAGCTGAAGGAGATCTCCAAATAGTACCAAACTCCACAGAAAGATAGATCGGGGCAAGTAGAAGCCCTCCCTGAAGTCTCATGTCAAGATGCCAAGGTCTACCCCTCCAAACTGCTGAAACCCTAATCAATGTTGTGCCCTTCTGAAGATTGTCAAGCTCGCTATTTCAGCCCTGATGGAGGAAGCCTCCAAATACCCTGAAAATCTCTAGAAAGAGAGATTGAGCCACCACAAGTTGTTGGGAGAAGTCTCAAGGTTAGACCTGAGGTATAACCCCTCCAAAGTGAACAAATATGAATCACAGTTGCGCCCTCCTTCTCTCAAAAACGTCCCAAAGCTCCAAAGGATAATTTAGCAAGAGTAACCCTCCCAAAATACTCCAAATTTGATGAACAAGGCCCTGGAAGTAATACCCAGGTGCTAGAATATCAACAGACCCTGTCAATAAGCTGGATCAAACCCCTCTCCAAAAAATAATGTGCCCTTACTGGAAAACCCTCAAGTGTACGACTTGCTGCCTTCTTGAATAGATTATGGAACCTGTGAATACTATAGAATGGTGTTGTGGAGTGTTTCATCCCCAAGACCAAGCTTGGAACAAGGTGAGTGGAATCTTTCACCATTGAGTTGTTCTCTAGGGTTTGTATTCTCAAAGCCATCAAAATTGTGTGCTCAAGAGCCTAATAGCTAAATGCAATATGATCCAAGATGAGTGCCATAGGCTTTCCTTTATACCTCTTTTTGTTTCTTTGTTGAGTTAAGTTAACCCTTAGGTTCAACTCCTAACTCAACCTCAAGCATTCTATTCCTCAAGTGAGTTACTTTTTAACTTTCCAAGTCAACTTCAAAATATAACAATGAGTTAGCTGACTTTCTCCCCATGTTGCGTGAGACTATGGTCTAGTGGGGATGACTAGACCACTAAGTCTCTCCAAACCTCTTCATCAAGAGGTGGGGGACATTACATCAACACTTTGTCGAGGGGAAATATAGTGGTAAGGGATTCGAGTATAGTGGTAAGGGATTGGAGAACAAGCATAGGGAGGGCCAATAACGTGTAGATAATGGTTGTTGTCTCCTAATTCATTTGATAATCAACCCTTCACCATCAATAAGAAAAAAATGTAGATGACCACTTTGTATTTCAAAAACATAAATGGGGTCGCCACCTACACAAGCAACAACAAAATCCATTTAAGCACATGGTCAATTGTTAGGACGATCTAAAAGAGATTACACACGTTCTATACCACAACATAACCCATGTTTGTAAGTGTAACAACAATAGTTCTTGTGTCGTCATGGCTAATTGAATGTATCATGGATTATGTTGACCTCACCCCTCAAACTAAGTTAAGCTCAATAATGATTATAGATTAGACTATGAGGCTAATTGAATGCATCATGGATTATGTTTGCCTCACCACTAGCCTCACCCCCTTCAAATTAGGTTAAACCTAATAACTAATGATGATAAATTACTTCAAACTCAGTTAAACCTAATAACTAATAATGATGATAAATTAAACTAGGGCTACATTATCACTATCTACTTTCTCTATAACTATGACGCACTTAGCTCTTGCTTCATTGCCAACATGAATTTGAAAACTGCAAGATGGATGGACGTTAAATTGTTGATAAGGTAGATCTGATAGCGTTAAAAGGACGATGATAGGTTTGAATTGTCACTAGAATTACACCCTTCATGGAGCGCATACATTTCTTATATTTCTAGAACTTAGGGTTTAGCACGATATTTTGCTATCATGAAAAGGAGGATATGGATGTCCACCAATAAAGCTGACTTTGGTACTCGTATAATCCAAAAGCATCGACTATTCTTTTGTTTTCTGTTTTGGTGTGCTTTGTTGTCTGTTTTGGTGTGCTCAAATCTATCGTGAATGTTAACATCAACGTCCAATGAGCTCTATCGATGACGCCATTATCAAGTGGGAGTTGCCTTCCCTGGCAGTAGCCGGTAGGCCCACTGGGAGCGTAATCTCTTTGGTTAACTTGGTAGCCCGAGAATCCTTTTATAAATGTTATACTGAAAGTAAATTGCGCTGTCATGAGCATGTGCTCCCAACTAACCAGGTCGGTTGTTGAGATATTCGATGGAGGAGAGTCCGAATCATATTAATTGCAAACTCTAAAGTAGTGATTGGTGTTGAGGGGAGTCATGTTCGGCATCATCAGTGCAGTAAGGACCCACAATACAACTCACGAGTGGTACTGGTGAAGCGCTGAGTGGTGATTTGGAATATTTTCTTATAACAGTACGAAAATGTTATCAAACATCACACTTTCACTAACACAGTAGAATTAACCTGTCTGTTGGTAACCAACATAAAGGATCTTCGTGTGGTGGGATAGCAGCTGCTGAAGGCGTAGGTCAACATGGTTGCGTGCAGTTCCAGCTATCATATGTACGTTGCCTTCATCATCTTGTTCTCTATATATTACCTGCCTCGGCTTCTTCATTTGCCTGCCAGTCTGTGTCTGAGCTTCATCTTTCTGTCCATCAAATGGCAACGGCTCTCCATCACAATGACAATCCTTTTTCCTCTTCCCTCCTCGGCCTCTTACTCTGCCCCGACTTCTTATCCCTGTTACGATGTGTTTGACAAACCATCGTGATCTGGATGTCAAGAACATTTTACCCTTCCATCTCTACCGTCGTCTAATACGACGTATTCATCAACCATCGTGGTCCTGATGTCAAGAACATTTTACCCTTCGTTCATATTGTCATTTTTATATGCTCAATAGAGTTGGTGTTTGGATGAACTGGACCTAAGGCTACCATTCTTTCTGTCTTATCCACAGTCAAGCCGTGTTTGGAGCGCTTGTTGGAAAGAAAAATACATATTACTGGTAAGAGCATCTCTGTGTATATTGCTTGTTTTTTCATAGAAGAATACAGGGATACAACAATAAAGTGTATATGCGGTTTACAAATTTAGAGAATAAATGTCAATAAATATACCTGACCAATTTAAATGTCAATTTAAAATGAATCTTTCAAGTTTGTTTATTCCAAACATGATAGATCTGCGTAGTGTATGTTTTTCCTCAATGAATTGGTACTATCTGTATAATTTTCAATTTTGTTTACGGCAAGGATGAACAGATCTGTATAATTTTCAATTTTGTTTACGGCAAGGATGAACAGATCTGTATACTTTTCTTCAATGAACAGGTAATAACGGAAGTTAACGGATGTCAGTACCTTAATATCCGACATTCCCTAGGCAAGGGGATGCGTTCAAAAATGTTTTCTTCAATGAACAGGTAATCACGGAAGTTAACGGATGTCAGTACCTTAATATGATAGAAAATAGGATGAGGTGCAGCAGTGTATAGTGCTCATGTGATGATGAGCGTTGAGATGTTTAATGGCTGTACGGTAGTACACAGCCACCTGATGGTTAGTTTTATTGTGTTTCATTTGTAAATAAAGTGGTGGTTTATTCCGTATAATAAAAAGGATGTTGCCAAGGTTACTGTGGACATTTGTTCCATCTTTCTCTCGATTTGTGGGTTGTTTTCATATTCTTGATAGTTAGTGGTCATGACATAGTATGAGAGGTTTCTGGTACATTAAGATGAATTTAATGGAAAAGTTTGCAGATAAGAATAGTTCAATTTTTGTTACCATATAATTATTTTGTGAATACAGAGAGAGACCATTTAATCAGTTAGTTTTCTTTATGTTTTATAAAGGAATTTATAATTTTCCCAATAATTTAGGTAATATTTCTGTATTAATAGATTGAATTAATAGTTTATAGAAAAATATTGATTGTGAAAAAATTTGAATTGGATTTTATAATAAATTAGCATTATATAATTTAATGGTAATTGTATTAAAGATAGTTTGTGCTTATATGAATTGTAAAAAATAAGAATTTTAGATGTTATAGTATTTAGATTTTTTCTACAATCATAATCAAGTTATATAATTTTTTATCAAATTACAATTTTTCATTGTTAAAATTGTATTTTTAAAAGCATAAATAACTCAAAAACTTCTATTATGTTCTTTTGCAATCCTAACAATTACCCTAAAACTTCCACTATCACATATGCATCTTTATACTCCCATGTACTACATATAATAATACAAAAGACTTTAAATACAAAAACTTCACATAAACTTTTCCAATAACACTAATAATACAAAAGACTTTAAATACAAAAACTTCACATAAACTTTTCCAATAACACTTTTCACTCATGTGTTGCATTAATAATATAGAAGAGAGCTTTAAATCCAAAAGCTTCACTAATAATACAAAAGACTTTAAATACAAAAACTTCACATAAACTTTTCCAATAACACTTTTCAAGAGAGCTTTAAATACAAAAGCTTCACTAATAATACAAAAGACTTTAAATACAAAAACTTCACATAAACTTTTCCAATAACACTTTTCACTCATGTGTTGCATTAATAATATAGAAGAGAGCTTTAAATACAAAAGCTTCAAATAAACTTTTCTGATGGCACTCTCCAAGTAGGAATAGGAATTCTTGGAGAAGAGATACAAATGAAAAACTACGAAGAATAATTGTTGTTTGCTTATGTATACAAGAACAATTGGGATGTCCCAAATGTTTTTTAGGTGAATTTTGCACTTCAATGGATTAGTAGCATTATGTTAAGTTTTGGTTGGATAAGGAAGTTAGTGTTTTATTGTGAGATTTGAATGATTGGTATTATCTGTAACTATAAATCTAACTATCACAACTTTGAGAATGTGTTTGTCTAATGCAAATTGGTTTTTGAAAGAAACCCATATAATTGGTAATCAACATTATTCTTACAAAATTTTGAAAAATAAAAGTCTAAGTAGAAACCCACTCTATTCATTAGGTTTCCATTTTTCTTGGTATGTGAAAGGTGATCATTCAACCTATGATCTATATGATTCACTGATATAGAGCTTTTATTACCCGATTAATTTTCTCTTCTTTTGATTGACCACTTTGACTTCAGCAATATTTTCTCATTTAGAGGATGGTACCTAGCCTAAACCAGATTTTTAGATAGTTTTTTCATTTAAGAGCTCAACATGTCAGTTGCAGAAATTGAATCTAGGTGGGGAAAAAAACCCCTCAACACAAACCACTCTAGCTAAACCAAATTAACATAAGTACATACTTGTTATAATAAAAACATTTATATTTTGACTTCTTTGAACTGCTAGCATTGTTCTCATTGTTTATTGTTTATTGTTTAGTCTGCCTTTGCTTTTAAATTGTGCACTGAATGATGCACTTTCAGTAAAGTTGATGCTTATGTCTGACCTTGCCTCCTCTTTATTTGCATAAAAGTGTGGATAACTTCTCAGACTTGAGTTCTAAGGCCTCCACAATTGATTTTTCAAATACAATGCATGCCCAACTTCAAACCCATGGGTTCTTCCGACACTGGATACTTGTTTTTGAGATTGGTCTATAGAAATATTGCAGTCACATTTCTTACTTCTGAATCTAATGTTTGTGTAACTGATAGCTTTTAGAAGCATTAACACGCTTTTTATGTCCTTTGTTGGCCTCTGTTCTTTATCTAAAATGATTTGCTCAATATCCATAAACTCACTAACTATCAATGCGTTATGAATCCACAAACAAAATTTTCGCAAAATTTTCGGACTTCATAAACAATACATGATGTATACCAACCATTCTTATCACAAAACAAAACCAACTATAAAATAGAAATGATCAAATCTAAATACGACAATCAGTGCAGGCTTAGCATACAAGTTTCAATCTCCATGGCTCTATAACATAGATGAGTCCGGATTAAGCACCAAACATTACTCACTAGACCTTAATCATCGCAAATTTACACTAGGTGAACTATATGCTAAATAAAGAATAATAAATACAATTTACATAAAGAATACTCCAAAAATGTTAAAAATGTTTGTACTTGTGTTGTAAGAAATGTTTGTACTTATGTTGTAAGGTGTTTTTCACTATGGGCTTTATGTCTTCGGTTGGGATATATGACACACTCAATTCATCAATTTTTCTTAATGATCCTTATGGCTCTCTGGATCGTCGCTTCCATAACGACTAACTTCCCTACTTGTGTTTTTCCTCCACTACCCCAAGTGCCTCTTTGTATTTTCTCTTGCAGATCATTTGGGTATCAAAAGCTATCCTTTGGGGACATTCAGGAAATGATATTTTATCACAACGCAAGTTATCCAAACTTTGGGAAAACAAATGGGCACTTTCAAATTTCTCTGCTAACATCAAGGAGAGAATTTAGCAAACCCATGTTTGAGATTTGAACTATCTAGTCACTTGTGTGCAATGGCATATTTGTAACCCACGGTGATTTGATATCGAGCGAATGAAAGTTCAGTGTTATTTCTTCTCATGAAACTTGACATGTGAGCTTTGGGATTTCTTGGAGAGCAAGCAAAGTTGAATTAGCAAGTGGTGTATTGTCAATGGAACTATGAGGCATCGATATATATAATATCTTCCAAAAATTAGCACTTGTGGAGACATTTGTGGACATTGTAATGTGCTTGGTGCCCTTATGGTTTGTGGTTATGATAGGCCTACTTATTGGTTGGTCTTGGAAAACTAGGTGGTTTTGCCTAATTTGTTTAGGAATGAGGTCCAAGTTTCGATTTGCATGCATTTCCCCTCTTGGGTTTGGTGTTTCACCTATATCTCTTCCGGTAAGGAGGTCATCGGTCTTCTCTAGGAAATTGAGAAACACAAGCACCAAGACATTGTAATAAGTATTCAAAAGTTTACTACTAAAGTATAGAAACATAAACAGGATAGACACTACCTCTTCCATTTAGCTCATGTCATGCATGCTTACAGATGTCCTTCACTTGTATCAGCTCTCTAGCCTTGCAATAATCTTGATATTTCTTTAGATAGATTTGTTGCATGTCATCCTAGATTCGGATGGTATTTTCTCCAAGCCCCATGAACCAACAAAGAGTTACTTCCTTAAGGGTGGCAAGAAATATCTTAATCTTTTGAGCATATGAAGAATAATCATAACTTTAACAAAGTACATCAAATTCTAAGAGAAAGGTATCTAGATCTTCACTAGCCATGCCATGAAAATTGGGCAAAATAAAAGGTGGAGAGTTTTTCATTTGGATCATTCCATCTGATTGTCGAATTGGAAATTCAAAAGTCACGAGTTCTTACTAGTTTGAAGCTCCTCCTTCCTCAACCTATTGTATTTCCAAAACTTTGACTCTCCTTGTGTCACAGAGTCTGCAAAAGGAAAATATTATATAGTAGATGTTGGTTCCTCCACATGATTTTCTCGGAATTCTAAGTATTCTTCGTCGCTAATCAATTCTTTTATTTTTGTAGTAGATTGTATGAATACAACATCAACGGTGGAACTAGCTCCAAGAATGGCTAGTACAATATTGTTGTATTTAACAACTCCTTTGTTGGAAGCAGATTGGGATCTTGATCATACCCATGATTTTCCTCCTTTCATCGATTTTCCTTCCAATGTGTCAGTGGCTTGAGTGGCTCTTACAACACTGCAAAATCTTCCTTTTGAGTCTCTAATTGTATTCATGCATCTATATGCTTTGCTATTAATGAAGAACATTGCATATGAAATCCAACAAAGGGGGGTTGTCAATAGTTTCGTTGATCTTATCCCCTTACCATGTGTTTTTTCTAAATTAGTGCAAAGAAAATTCCTTAATCCTTTGGCATATCCCCAATAACGATGCCAAAAATGATAGGTGAACTAAATTCCTTACTATTGACAATAGGGATGTTTAACTTACTTGCACACTTGATATGGTAAACCAGGGATTGTAAGATTATGAGATGATGCCCATTGTTTATACAAGATTCAGGAATTGTCTTTGTGTCTAATTTCTATATTCTTTAATGGAAGTGAAATCAAAGAGAAAAGAAATGAATCTTTACTTAACTCAAAAGACAACTTAACTTATACTTTGTATATGCTGAAAATAGTGAAATCCTTGCAGAATAAAATAAAATATATTACTCAAAACAATCTACAACATTCTAAGTTGTTGGCTCAAGAGTAATTATTAATTGCAAATATTATTCAATATGACAATTACAAAACTTGAAATATTAATAACATAAATGAGAAACCTACTAAGTTACAGAACTATTCTACATGAAATGACTACAAATAAAATTGCTAGTTATAAATGAATTAAGCTAATTATTTACATAACACCTTCACATCTCCCTATCTATCTGGAGCAAGTTGTTGTAGTGATTGAAATCAACTAATTAAAATCAAGCTCAAGCACTCATACAATTTATACCAACATTGAAAGAAAAGTTTAAGTTAAAAGTATGAATAGTGTATTGGATTTTTACAAATACCAAAATTGATACCCTGAACCTAGTATGAGGCTCCTGTAAGGCTCGCTCTGAGTCTTAGCCCATGGGATGCCTCGACATAGTTCCATTGGCATCCTGGTATATCTCGAGGGACAACATATGAAATGGAGTTGCTACCAAGGAACATAATTTGAAGATATTTTTCCCTAGGTATACGACATTGCAAGATCTGATACTCGAAGGTGAACGAGTTTCAGACACTTGGCTATTGATTATTTCACCTGGTGACTCCACAGAAAGTAGATATGGCATCTAACAGAATATATACCAGAAGCAACCTAGATCCTAAGCGTACTCCAGTATACTTAGACCCCGAGAAGCTCGTGACCTAGAGAAATCTCATAAAACATCAAATATTTTCATTTTTGGGTAACCCTAATTTGGAAACTTCTCCTTCTATTGTTCATGTAGGTAGTGAATTTMTTGAGTTAGTTGATATACCTDTTGATTCTACTTCTTCTACTAAGCTACCTCCTGAACCCTTAATATATCTACGRAATTCACTTTTAGGATTMTGTCAAGAAATGAGCTCTTCCTTCAYRCCCTTTATGAAAAACCCTATTAACCCTCCATCTRWTGAAGCCCATAAYCGTATCMTGTAGAATCGTATGGCTAATTTAGGAGGAAGACATGGGGGAAATCAACCTCCCCCACCACCTGTAAACCATTGGGTCATGGCTAGATTCATCCCTTTAAATATTCCCACTCATGTCCATGACCTCCCTAAAAACTACTTGAAGTTGTTTCCCAAGTACAATTGTGAACCAACCCTATATGTTGAAGAACAGTTAACAACCTTCCATGATTTCACTGATAACTTAATCATGGAGCATGATGATTTATGCATGAGGTTGTTTGTCCAAACCCTGGAAGGATATGTTCGAAAATGGTTTAGATAACTTCCTACGACCTCTATTGACAGTTGGCAGGCTCTCGAGTCTGTATTTATGAAGCAGTGGGGGGAAAAGAGGGACAACCTATATTAACTAACTGAGTTTGGCTTCCTTAAGAAGAAAGAAAATGAGTCAATTGTTGATTTTAACAGAAAATTTAACAAGCTTTACAACAATATTCCTAGAGATATAAAGCCTTTGTAGCAAGCAGCCAAGGTTACACACACTGGGGCCTTTGATGCAGACTTTACCATGGTATTAAGAGAAATGAGATATCCCATTCTGTTGATAATGCAATATGATGCTATAGATATTGAAGGAAATATGATTGCATCGGGAAAATGAAGGAAAAGTATAATAAAGTAGACAAGAAGAAAATTAAAGAAGATTGTGATCATTCAGATCCAGCCAAAGATGCTCATGAAGCTCGAATGGATGAGATGTCTAGAATAATCATAAACTTGACAAATAAAATGTATATATTTGAGATGGAAAACTATAATGCCAACAAGGTTCCTCAAGATGGAGGGGTGAGGAACCCTAACCAGTTTAGGAGGCCTTTCAATCCCCAACTCACGAGGAGAGAAAGAAGAAATGATGAACAACCTATCTAGCCTCATGTGAGAGCTAATAATGAAAACAATATAATTGAGGAAGAAACAGATGAAGGATATGTTGAACCTCGAGAAGAAATACACCTGCTGCAAGTGGAGAAAAATGTCATGCATCTAACTCAAGATGATTATGAAGATTACCTCAACACTAGGAAGAAAACCCCTAAAGATGGATCAAACAAAGAGTTATTGTCCTATATCGGGTACAAAATGTTTTTTGATGAACTGCAAGCTAAGATGCACAAAAAATATGATCTCCGACCTAGACAGAAAGCAGCTAATTAGGTCAACTAGCCCCAGCTTAAGAAGTTTATCCCAAGTCTTTCTATGGATAAATTCAAAGAACTAAAAAGTATCATCAAGGCTAAAGAAGATGAAGGATATTCAAAAATAACATAAAGAGAGGTTAAGGAACTTTAGGAATCAATTCCACCTTTCAATATTGAGAAAGAATTGTCTAAAATCAAGATCCCTGTCCCACTGGAAAAACTGGCTAAAAACCCATGATACCATAAGCAGGTTGAGAAGTTCATTCAAGGGTCCTCACACTATAAGGTTGAGAAGATGAATCTCACACTATATTTTTTGGTCCTCTCATAGATTATAAGGAGGAATTTGTTGCACCTTTCTATGTGACCCTAAATATCCATGACAAGATGCTACATAATTGTGTGCTTGATTATGGAGCATCTCATAATCTTATGCCAAAAGTAGTAATGGAGAAGTTGGGGTTAGAAATAACCAAGCCTTACCATGACCTCTATTATTTTGATGCTAGAAAGGTGAAATGTGATGGGATGATCAAAGACATGGTGGTCACTTTGGCTCAGCTTCCTGTCAAGAGTATTATGGTGGATGTGGTGGTAGTTGATGTACCTGCAAACTATGGGATGTTGTTATCTAGGACATGGGCAAGAAAGTTGGGTGCTACAATGTAGATGGACATGAATTATGATACTGTGCCAGTTTTTGGAGGAGAGAACATGATATTACATAGATAAACAAATTTTTCCTATGTGGTCAGTGATCAAAACAACTCTATAAATCACCCCATATATGTTGTTGATGAAGACTTGGGTTGTTGTATCCTCACAGTATATGAAGAATGTAAAGTGGCCTTGAATCTGACAAGCCCCATTACGAACCTTTATCGATAAAGAGATTGTATATGGAAGATGTACTTTGATGGATCATATTTGGAGGGAGTGGGAGCTGGAGTAGTGTTCATTTCCCATAAAAAGGAAGAAATTCATTTGGCCTACAAACTGGAGTTTGAGGCCACTTACAACGTAGTTGAGTATGAGGCCCTAAGTCTTGGTATGGAAGCAACAAGGAAGATGAAAATCACTGAGTTATTAGTGTTTGGGGACTCCAAACTTGCGGTGCAAAAAATCAAGGGTTGTTATCAAACAAGGCATCCTAGGATGAGAGTACACATAAATCAGGTATGGGATTTAATTGATAATTTTTACAAAGATTTTAATATTATTGTTGTCTCAATATAATTTAACCATCAATTTGATTCCTTAGCAATGGCATCCAACGCCTTTAAGACCTTTGTTGTCCCCCAAATGAGATATGAGATTGAGATGAGGTACAAACCTTACATCCCTGATAATATAAAATATTGGCAAGTGTTTGAAGATGACCAACATATCAAGAGATTCATGGAGGTCATAGATGAATTTTCCAGCATCCATGTAGATTCAAATGATGAAGAAAATGGGGAAACTATGGTTGAAATAAAAATGTGAATGACCTCTGAGTTTAGTGAATACATGGTTGGGCATAAAGTCCTTCAACTGAAAAACAACTTTATTCCAAAAGGATCGGTGCCCTGGAGCATCTTTTTGATAGGAATGATGTGCCCATAAAGCCCACATTTTTACTCAAAGATGACAATGTTGAAGAAAGCAACATTGGGACAGAACAGGAACCAAAATACATAAAGTTGTCTAAAGGAATTTCCCCCAAGTACAAGGCATAATACTTGCAATTGTTCAAATAATATGTGGATGCATTTGCTTGGAAGTATGAAGACCTAAAGACCTATGATACAAGCATCATACAACATAGGATACCACTCAAGCCTAGTACTAAACCTTTTAGGTAGAAACTAAGGAAAGTCAACCCCCATGTTACTACCCACAATTGAGAAGGAGGTGAGGAAATTACTTGATGCTCAAATCATCATTTGTCTCAGATATTTTGAATGGGTGGAAAATCTGGTCCCAGTTAGGAAAAATAGTGGAGAGATAAGGCTTTGTGTGGACTTCAGAAATCTAAATAAATGCTCACTAAAAGACAATTATTCTCTTCCCAAGATTGATCACATACTCCAGAAATTTGTGGGAGAAAATATAATCTCTATGATGGATGGTTTCTTGGGATATAAATAGGTGGAAATGTATCATGATGATAGGGAAAAAACAACTTTCACAACCCCATGGGGAATGTTCATGTATGATAAAATTCCCTTTGGTTTGATAAATGCATGAGATACATTCCAACGAGCTATGAACATATCCTTTGTGGGAGAGAAGGATAGATTCATTTTCATATATCTGTATGATATGAATTTCTTCTCCAAGACAGATGAATATCACATTAAGCACTTAAGGCGGACCTTTGTGAAGTGCAAGAAATTTGTCCTATCCTTGAATCCAAAGAATTCTTATTTTTCTATGACTAAAGGCAAGATCTTGGGTCATATAGTGTCAAAAGAAGGAGTTAAAATAGATCCAGAGAGAGTGGAAGCAATCAAGAATGTAGCTATACCTAGAAACAATAAAGAGATACAATCTTTCCCGGGCAAAAACAACTTCCCGAGGAAATTTGTCCCAAATTGTGCTAAGATGGTTAGGCACATCACTAACATGTTAAAGAAAAATCATGAAGTGAAGTGGAATCCTGAGGCTACATAATATTTTTAAGTAATCAAAGAGGCATTGGGAGAGTCCCCAATTTTAGTCAGCCCGAATTACGATAAGGACTTCTTCATTTTTTATTTTGTTTCAAAACATACTATACTTGTTGTCTTGTTACAAAAAAGTGATAAAAACCAAGAGCAACCAATATCCTTCTTCAATAGAGCTTTGAGGGATGCATTACTCAAATATAGTACTTTAGAGAAACACACATATGCCCTGGTTAAGTCATTAAAAACATTCATATATTATATATTACATTCCAAAATGTTTGCTTATGTACCTAATAGTGCCATCAAGGACATCCTCGCACAACTTGACAGTGAGGGAAGAAGAGGCAAGTGGATCACCGAGATATAGGAGTATGATTTGGAGATAAATCCCACCAAGCTGATAAAAGGACAAGGGTTGGCCAAACTCATGGTTGAATCAAATTACAAGGCCATTGATTTAAATTTCATGACAACAAACATCATGGAAACAAAGCAAGGAGAGAATGAAACACAAGAACCATCTTCTGGGGTAATCCCTAAGTTTGTTGAATCTGATTGGTATAAAGATGTGATTTTCTATCTTCAAAATCTAAGTTTCTCACCAACATGGGACAAAGCTAAGGCCAAATCCATCAAGCTCAAATATGTGAAGTACTGCATTCTGGGAGGAAATTTTTTTTGGAAGGACCCAGTAGGAATATTGTTGAATTTCCTTGTTGAAGAAGAAACTGAGGAAATTATCAATGAATTTCATAAAAGGATATGTGGGGTTCATCATGCATGGAGAGTTATTGCATACAAAATCCTCAGAGCTGGATATTATTGGCCCTCATTATTTTTTGATGTGAATTGCATGGTTAGGGCCCGTGTAGAATGTCATATATTTGCAGGGAAGTAGAAATCGTGACCTCTTCCACTTAGTCCTGTCAAAGAAGAAACACCCTTCCAGCAATGGGGATTATATTTCAATGGTGAAATCTACCCAAATTCAAGTGGGAAACAAAAATGGATCCTGATAGCCACAAATTACTTCATCAAGTGGGTGGAGGAAATCCCCACTAGGGAAACAACTGATTCAGTCATCATCAAGTTCCTTGAGGAAAACATTTTAACAAGATTTGGGTGTCCCAAGAAGATCATAATTGATAATTCCTAGGCCTTCAAATCTGCCAAAACTATAATATAGAGCAAGGAAATTCCATTGCATATTATCCAGAGGGAAATGGCTTGGTTGAGTCATCCAATAAGAACCTCATTAATATCATAAAGAAGGTGTTGTCCCAAAATAAGAAAGCTTGGGATTCAGACCTAAAATATGCAGTCTGGGCAGATTGAGTGAGTACCAAAAGGTCCCTTGGTACTTCTCCATTTCAACTGGTATATAGGATGGAAGATATTTTCCCCATACAACTCAGTCTTCCTGTGATGAAATTATTGCAAGATGAAGAGGAAGAGTCATATGATATGCAAATAAGAATTATCCAACTGATTGAATTCCAACAAGTAATAGATTAGGTACAACTGAGGTATCAAGCACACTAGGAAAGAATGAAAGAAATATTTAACAAGAGGTCCAAGGAGAAAATCTTTATGACAAGAGACCTAGTCTTAAATTGGGATGCCAGAAGAAAATCAAAGGGAAATCATGGAAAATTTGATAGCCTCTGGCTTGGATCTTTCCAGATAGTTGCAACACAATACAATAATACATATGAGATAGCATAGCTAGATGGCGAGATGTTTGGGGCTCATGTTAATGGGAAGTTCCTCAAAATTTTATTGCAGTAATGAATGCTGCAAATTTTCTTACCCTCTACATAAATAAATCTTTTTTCATTCATGTTATGTATTTTTAATTTTACTTCATTCACCATATTTTAGGCAAGCAAGAAGTTAGAGTTTTAATTTTAAGTTGTTCAGCAATTTTGTTTCACCTCTCGGATCAGTTTTTTAGGTGCACATGAAATAGTTTTTCCTAATGCAGACTCCATAACCCAACAAGAGAATGTACTTGGTCTACATTTCTCAGCATACCACGGAGGTATGTTGTCCTCGTTGCAGTCGATGTTAGTATTGGATTTGATCCATTCATTTGTGTGCACATTTATCACGATTAGGGGGGAGAAATTCAATATTATCAGGCTGAAGGGGAGTTTACAAAGCTCATAGATCAAAGGGGTAAAGCACGTGGTCAAGGGCCTAGAAATGTTTATAGAGAAAAATCCATCCCTAAGGGCCCGAGGTTGTGTTTCAAATATTCATGCGCTTAACGAGAGCATAAAGGAGCTTATCACACTCAAAGAAAGCTTAAGCCCCTTTCATTAGAGGTCATATCATATAACCAAGGCTTAAGGAGAAAGTGTGGGAAAAAGTGCGGGCCCACTCCTCGGATGGAAAAAAGCGAGCCTAATGAATGATTGAGGATGCATGTCACATCGGAAAGGTGTTCATTAGTTAACATAGCATTGGGGAGCAAGAATGGTTGTAAAGAGTTACATGGAAAAAAGTTAATGGTATCGCATGGTAAGATACAGAAAAGTGAAACCACTCCCCTAGGGTTGCGACAATGGTATTCCAGTCTTTCTAGGTTGCATATCTTCCAACTCATTATGTATCTGATCACTCGCTCAATACCACCTAGAATTGACATAGCAGTTCACCTGGAAACCAAGGAAGCTAACGAGGACCTGACAAGTAAGTGACACATATTTTTGATCTTGTCAAAGATCACCACCTATGGTGAGAAGGCCCACTAGAGTTTTTTGTTGTCATATTGAGCCCAACCACACATATGTTGAGTCCCTGAGGACACTTCAGCGCCTGCATGGACCAATTCCAAGCTGCCACATGCCCACAGATCCATGTTGACATCATCTGAAGTTCGTGTATTTTCCCCAAACTTCAAAAGGCTCTGAACCATAGGGAAAAGGACACATGTATTCAAACAACGGCACGAAGGAGAATGTTTCAGGAGAGTGGGATATTTACTGACATCCTTCCAAATTGGTTGGAAAAGATGTGATGTATAACATGATATCTAGCATGACGTTTTCCATCCTTCACCCATCATCATACCCCTGCCTATAGTCGTTAGAGGAAAGCAATCATTTCATCGACATGTCCATTCACGCATGCCTCAGATCTCAATAGATTGGGCTAAGTGTGACCAATCACCTTGCCCTGCCAATCACCTTATCTGGCATGTGTGAATGTCCTATAAGGAAAAAACCAAAAGATCCAGGTAAAACCAATCTGTAAATAGTCTAATTTCCGCTGATAAGCTATCCTGATGTTGAATATTGTGGACGATGATCCACCTATGAGAATTCCTCTCACATGAGGGAATTATCATCCATCCTGGCTACAAATGTTGGGAGAAGTTTCTCCACACCTCGTTATGAGAAGAATGTCTTTCTCGGGTATCATTAGTGCAACATGGAAATCATAAGGGAAATCGGGAATCTACCCTAATATGTAGTTGTATCAATTGGTTGGCCTAAGGAAACAACTCTAGGAAGGAGATTCAAAGATTTGGTCATTGATACTCTACTCCATCGAATGGTGGGGTCTGAGTAGAAGGTGTTGGGAGGCCTTTCAACCAATTAACAACCCAAATCATTCCATGGTTGAATGGACCCACCGCTGCAAATGAAGATCTCATTGAGTCAGCCAAGAATATCCATTTCAAGGCTCAATCAGACGAGGAGAACCCACTCCATCCAACACCATTGCGTCATATTGGGGGGGTAAAAAACTATTTTTACCCAGTCAAATCAGATGAAAATCAGTTTGGAATTTGAAAGCAGTTAAAATGCCAAAGGTGGTATCAAGATTCTGACAAGTGGAAATCATTTTCAAGAAGCAATATTGGTCAGAGAAAGTGGTTTTCCCTCAAGCAGAAGAAACTATAAATCAACATAAGTAGTTCATTTTTAGGTTCGACAGTTTGGGAATTTAAGAGCATCTTATACCTAAGTTGTTTGATCCAGATCCCCTCATACACATGACAATTTTTAAAGCTACAAGCTTTAAGAGATTCATCCCCTGCGTTATGCCTTAGTCCGTGCTTCTTTTTGTGTACCTGCTCTTTTAAAAGCCACCCCTCTCATCTCATGGGTTCTTGTATTAGATCCCCATTAATAAAATCTTGAGCAACAAGTTTCATAACATGCACAGTGTAACTGCATATTATTTACCTTATGATATTGAAGTGATTTCCTCTGAATGTATGACCACTTCATGTCATTTTTTATTGTATTTAATGATGTGTAGAGGGTAACTCCATGGATTTAAATATATGAAATTGTATATCGTTTGATGCATGGTTTGACAATCTGGTATAGTTGTTAGAACTATTGAATTCTCAATTTCTTAGCATGTTATTCTTTCCATAGACTGTGAAATTCACCTTAAAGTTGTCTCACATGTTTATTTTGTATTTCTTTTAAATCCATCCCTTCTCAATTTAAACTCAAATTTTCTGAAGCACTCGTGGACATATGACTCTGAACGTTGAACTTTTTGATATTGGTTCTAGCATTGTTTGAGGGCCGAGAGTTCTATGAGAGAGAGAGAGAGAGAGAGAGAGAGAGAGAGATGGAATTACCCACAAAGTTTGCATAATTTATGTTGTTATCAGCATAGCTTTAAGGCTCGCTTTAATTCTTAGCCACTAGGATGCCTCGACATATTTCCATTGACAGCCTGGAACATCTCGAGGGACAAAAATTACAAAGCCAAAGATTTATAGTTAGTCCAGAACTCTATGTCCTTAGCTACTATGCAAGTGTAACCTACACATATCCATAAGTATAATTTGGAAATGTTGTGGACATCACATCTTTTGATGATATGAGTGATTCTAAAAGTAGTAAGTGAACATAGATAAGAAAGTTATCCATATTTTAAAAAATAATGTCTAAGAAGTCCAAGATCGTTTAGTTTAGTGCAAGTACAAGTATCTCGATGGTGACTACATAAACTAGAGTTATACAATCTATCAAAACCATTGAAGTTTCAAAGATGTTGTGGTGGATAGTCTTGCAATGATACATGAAATAGGGTATCTCTTATACCAATCTAAAGAGGAATGCCGTAATTTGCATAGGGAGAATGATGAGTTGATACCTCATTATACTTCAATTATTAATTGATGGCATAAGTTGGCTACTAAGATGAATGAAAAAAATATTCAAGAATTATTTGTTCACACTCATGAAGAGTTACCCAATGTGATGGTTATGGATGGTGTTGAAGAACATATTGAATCTTTGGAAGTGCTACAAAATATGTTTGATCACATGCTATCATGAATAATAAGAAGATAAATGTGAAGTTGGAGACAATGCATTCTAAATAATTGGAGTAAATGAGTTGTTAAAGGATGTGGAATTTCCATTTTGGGGAAATGTAAAACAACACAAGAATCATGTTTCCATTGAGATTCTAAGTTGAATTGAAAGGTTTAGATCCAATTTTGGTAAAACATAGCTCTTCCTAGAATGAAAGAGAAACTTGTTCATAGTTTTGTAAAGGATAAACAATTATGATCTCATTAGAATAATATATGGTCATAATGATAGTAATTTATTTGTATCTCTCTATGTGGAGTGAATGTGTAATTCTCATGAAGTCTACCACTAATAATATTATGACCGAATTGAATACCTCACAATATTTCTAAATTGGGAAGCTTTCCGCATAGACCTATGAGAGTGTTCGATATATTGATGATTTTGATTTTGAAACTTCCTCGTGAATTTTGAATTAGGGATATCATCCTCAAGAAAGTCATTCCTTTTGGATGCCACACTTGAAGAAGAGGACAAATTCATAATAACATACTCATGTCTCTCCCATGTGACCATGATATTGGACAATCTAGGTTGTGTGGGATACATAGGAAAATTCATATGGAATAGTGTCAAACTACCAAATTCCAGTAATTTTTGTTCCACCTACACACTTTTACTGAAAAACACATCTTTGGGATTCCTTCTACATAATATCATTGAAAGAAAATAATGCACTGTGGGAGGAGGAGGGTCACCTTACCAATTTCTTTTGCAGAAATTTACAAATGCGTCATAATAGAGTTAGAATTCAACATGGTATGGACACAAGTATTGCATACTATTTGATCTAATATATAATGTTTCAATTTATCAAACATTCTAATGACAATATTGACACCATGATTTCTTTCTTGAAATTTCTCAAATGGTTTAGCTTTCTTCATCTGTATAACATGCTTACAATGCTCCTCATATAAGCATCTAGATAAGCACTACTACAAAAAAAATCTTTCAATATGGTACARCATGAGAATGGGTTTCCCAAAACTCTACAACCTTCTTTCTAACTCCTTCTAGATGTCTATATTGGTAGGGTTGCCTACAAATAAGATCCCACCAAGTAGCTTCATCATTTTAGTTTTTATTGACCTTGAATTTAGTATGCCTTTGCAATGTTTTTCTTAAAACATGGAATAACTTTGACAATGCTATTACCATTTGACTTCTTGAAGTCCTTGATGCAACAACAATAGTTTTAACTACCTTACAAGCATCTCAGATATTGGGTTTTCTTGATTTTCCAAATGAAGAGAATGCTTTTGATACATTCTTAGGTGCTTTTAAGTGTTTAGCATCTAAAAAACCCAACTTTGTTGCTTGTTTTAAATTTGTGTGTTTTATCAATCCATGTAGGATTTGAGCTTATGTAATCACTAATTTTCTTTGAAAACACAACTTTATTATGTGACTAACATGTTCTCTAACTATCGAATTAGGGCTTGGGTCCCCAAACTCTTATATTTTGTTTGCATCCAAACATTCTAAAAGGTTTCCACCTTGTTGAAAACCAATACAACTTCCAACTATTCTTCAAACCCAAGAGAGGCCTTATGGCCATTGGTTAGATTATATCCTTGTAGAGTCCAATCAATTTGTATGTGTTACATTTAAACCATGTGTTAAAATACAAAAAATGCTATGCAAATTATATTTACCAGAATATAAATTAAAACTATGAGTATAATTACCAATATTGTCCTCACTCGATTCCCTAATGCCTCTCTAGTTAGATGCACTAAAGGTTGGGTGTAACACCCTATTTCCCCCAATTTGTAAATATAACTATATTGGCCAAGAGGCTATGGAAAACTCGATATGTGTGAATGTTTGATTTGATGGACCTTTGTATAAAAGGTCAACAAATGTAAATTCTATTAATTACTAGAAAATGGATAAGTGTTGCATGATTGTTGGAAGGGGGGTGTGCTAAGAGAGACCACAAATGTTATGAAAGAGAGGGTGAAGGGGACCAGGAATGGTTGAGTTAACCTCCACCAAACCAGTACCTTACTAGATTTAATTGCTCAGGACCAAAACAGACCTCTGACCCAGAAATGAATTACAGTCAGGATGGTAGGTGGGAAGACCTCCTCAAGAGTTAATGAGGAGATGGGGCAAAGCACCCATCTGTAAGGCTTTCATACCTGACCATGGACTGGGAATTCGAGACACACGCAATCTTGTTGAGGAAGGCAAGAATGGAAGGTGTGGTGGGTAGAGGAAGACCTGCAAAGAGTCCAAAGATGAGAGACCAAGCTCTCGAGTTCAAGGAAGAACTAAGAGATGAGTGTGTTCTGGTCACAGGAAATGGCTAGCAGGGTCATGATACGAGTTGATAAATGAGGTTGGTCCTCCTTTCTTGGTATTGTGTAAGCCATTTCCAAGATCCTGCGGGAGGAGGAGAGTAACCTTCATCCCTACTATCGTTGATCCACAAGAAAGGATTTTATCGCAGAGCATCGTGGTCAAGCTCGGGGGTGGCTAGTGGTAAATCCATTAGGAGTGATTGGGCCTATGGTTGGGTGGAAACAGGCACCCCTTTCAGCAGTCGCTTCACGTTATTTGGTTCTGATAAGTATTTTCCTACTTTATGTAATGAACTGAAATAATGGATGATTGCATGGGTTTATGTATATATGTGTATCTATAAATGGTTTCTATGTGGAATGGTCATGATATGTGTATGCATTCCTCTCCTTGTGAACTTATTATTCTGAATGATAGTCTATATTCCCCAACTTAGCTCCTGAGGTTTCTTGGGAAATAAGCTTGTAAGACGACCGAGATAGGAGATATCGTGTCAATTTGAACTTATCCGTCTGAATAAGATACCACTTTAAGAATCCATGTCATGCGGCTGGGATCCAAAACCCCGAAGGTCAGAGCCATAAAGGACCCAGAACCGTAGATCGAGGGATCCTTTAGATCCTTTCCCAACCATCGATATATCGGGGATGCATGGTGCTAGCCCCTTTAATTTGGAGATTGGGATCTTCGAGAGATAAGAGGAGTTTGCATAGAAACACTCACGAATGTCAAATCCCCGAGGTAACCATAGTCATAGATCTATAAGTCTACATGTTCGAATATCGACCATGAGATCTAAGGAATGTAGAAGCCTGAAAGTTCAGGGTGACGAGGTGCAGTGACGCCACCCAGGGTGACGTGGACCCCAGCTTGACGTGCCACATGTCACCCAGATTTGTGTGTATCACGTACCCTATAGGCCCATTGGAACGTAACACATGTCACCCTGACCCCTCCTATGTGTTAGTTCTTTATACGTGTTCGCCTAGCCAACGTGGTTGGTGAAGTGATCGGGACTCTGGGACTTCGAGATTCCAGAGGGTCTGGGATGTAGTATGATAGAGAGACCGAATGACCCGAAGGCTGGAGCCACGTGGTGAGCTTATAGGATTTTGGAAGTTTGGAACTCCGGGTAGTCTCGTGCATAGATAGTAAAGAGGCGTGAAGTGTCAAAGCACCAAATTCCTCAGCTGATATAGGAGAAAGAGAGTAAGTCCACCCATGGGATCGGGTGGTGGATGGGCTTCCAATGTGGAGGAAGGAACTTGGAAATAACATGTTTGAGGTGGATCCACGTGGGTGCCACATGGCCCTCAACCAATGAATGCCCGAAGAACATCGGAAAGGTATATCCATCGATTCTGAGCTCGATTTTGAGCATGGAGACCATGGTTGGAAAAATCTGGATGAGTAGAGTGTGGTAGAAACCCCGAATGAAGGATTTGATCACTTAAGGAGAACAAATTTTTGATGCCCCATTCCTAGGAAAGCCACTCAGGGGTCGGGTGTGTTACAAATTGGTATCAGAGCATGGTTACAGCACTTGGCCTACTTGGGCTCATGGACGAGTTGCGTAAAAACCATATTTAAAGAAATTTAAGGGTGACGCCCTACCTTACCTCCTTCCTAAAGATTTTGGTTAAACCCTTACTGCATAAAAGAATGAAAGCTTTCTACTGTGTGTGTATTTAAGAAATATGAACTATGTGTTGTTCATGAACTAATAGATTGTTAGCTAACAACAAGTGTTTTGTCAGCACTCAAGCGGTTAGTGAATCGCGAGAAACTACAAGCATAAAGGATGGTGATGCTCCATGAAGTGGGGGATGGCTCCCACAATAGAGACGAAGAATCTGACAAGAGGAGGGTAGTGGAGATCCCTTCGGATCTGGCTGAAACTATAAGGAGCCTCATGGATGAATTACATAGTTGCAAGGCTGACAACGAGAGATTGATAAAAGAGAAAGAAAAACAAACCGAAATTAATGCATTCTTAATGCAGATTTTATCCGACATATAGAGGTAGCTACAACATGGACCCACAACTAGTCATGTGGACCGATGACATATGAAGAGAAGTCAAATTCCACCTGATATACGAAAACGTGGTCCCATAAGTGGCCACACTAGGAGAAGTACCTCGAGGAAGGCCCAACCTGGAGGCAGGGGACACTCATCGGGAGAGTCCTCTGGAGAGGAAATGGGCAACTCTAAGGGATCTTCTAGTAGCAAAACTAACTCCCGGTCTCAAAAGAAAGGAAAGAAGCGAAATCATTTTAAAAGTCATGATCCTGAAGAGTTCAAGAAATCCAGACCACCCTCTTTCGATGGTGAGATTAATAAATGGAAAGAGGCAAAATCTTGGCTGCTTGGTTTAAATAAGTACTTCAAAGTCCATGACTACTCTGAAAACTTGAAGGCTCGAATATCCATCTTCAACCTGAATGGAAAAGCTTCCATTTGGTGGGAAGACCTTAAGAATGTGAAAGGAATCAATGAAGAGGACTTATCATGGAAACAGTTTGAGAAACACTTCAAGACGAAGTATCTGTCAGAGAAATACCTTGATGGGAAGACTAAGGACTTCTATGAACTCAAGCTGGGAGAACTCATCATAGAGGAATATGTCAATAAATTCCTTGAGTTGTTGTGGTGTGTACCCTACATAAAGGATGAAAAGGTAAAAGTGCAACGATTTATTAGTGGGTTACCTTAGACATACTAGAATAAGATTGAGTTTGACGAGCCAAAGACCTTAGAAGACACTATCTGGAAGGCAAGGTATTGTTATGAATAGTTTGGGAGTCAGACGGAACCTCGCGAGCACTAGAAGAAGAAGAGTAGTTCGGGATTCAATAAGAAGGTGTTCAAATCCTCAATATTTAAGAACTATAGAAAAGACTCTAGGATGAGCCTTCCTACTAGAAGTGTATATCAACAAAATTTCCCCTCCCATAGTGGAAATAAACCTTTTGGAGCAACCCTGGGAAATAATGATAACCCAAATAAGGAACCCTTGAAATGTTGGGGTTGTGGAGAAGAAAATCTACAAAGGGATTATCCACACAAACAACAGAACAATAGGAGAGTCTACAATATCCAAGAATCTACCACAACCAGTGATGTGTCTAGGATCATGCCATAGATTTATGTAGCTTTGGACAATAAACAAGCCGACCACCAAGCTTCAGTGGTGGAGATGGAAGGTATGATCGCCAACCATCTAGTTTAACCCAGGTTCTAATTTAGTTATGTGGCCCCTCAGACTTTTGATAAGTGTAAATTGCAACCAATTAGACATGTTAAGCCATGGTTGGTACAACTAGCCACTGGTACCAAAAGAAAAGTAGCAGAGGTCGTACCAGCTTGCCAATTCATCATGGATGGATTACCCACCCAAGCGACCCTTAACATACTCCCCCTAGGATCTTATGACATGTTGATTAGTATGGAATGGTTAGCTACTTATAAAACTAAGTTGTATTGTTACCATCAAACTTTAGATTGTGTAAATGAAGAAGGGAGAAAGATAACCCTTTGAGGGATTTAGAAGCTTGTCTCAGTGAGATGAATATCATCCCTTCAAATGAGAAAGTATTACAAAAAGGGATGTCCTCTATATGAAATACAGGTGTTGGAATCTATTGAGGATGACAAACTGAACCAAGAGGACCACCCCATATTATGAGAGTATAGAGACGTGTTTCCAGAAGAGGTATCAGGTCTACCTCTAAGAAGAGGCATTAACTTCTCCATAGAACTTGCACCAGGAGCAGTGCCAGTGTCTAGGACACCCTATAGGATGATTACACCTGAGCTAGTTGAGCTCAAGCTACAACTAAAGAAAATGATGGATAAAGGCTACATCTGGACCAGTGTGTCTCCATGGGGAGCACCATTCTTGTTTGTGAAGAAGAAAGATGGCACACTCTGACTGTGCATAGATTATAGACAACTCAATAAGACAACCATAAAGAACAAGTACCCCTTACCAAGAATCAATGACTTGTTCGACCAATTAGGGGGTGCTTCCATTTTCTCAAAGATTGACTTGAGGTCTGCATAACATTAAGTTTGAATCAAGGATGAAGACATCCACAAAACAACCTTCAGGAGAAGGTATGGTCACTATGAATTTGTGGTGGTTCCCTTTGGATTAACCAATGCCCTCACTACTTTTATCTGCTTGATGAATAATGTACTCAGCAAATTCCTAGACAGATTTGTATTGGTTTTCATTGATGATATCCTAATATACTCCAAGAACAGAGAGGAGCATGAAGAACATCTTAGACTTGTACTTCAAGTGCTAAGAGAGCATCAACTCTACACTAATTTTAGTAAGTGTGAATTTTTCCAAAAGCAAATCCATTACTTAGGCCATGTTATTTCTAAAGGAGGAGTGGAAGTAGACCTTGACAAGATCAAATCTATTATGGAATGGCCTACCCCAAATGATGTATCTAATATCAGATCCTTTATGGGCTTAGAAGGATATTATAGAAGGTTTATAAAAGGATTTTCCAAGATTGTTTCTTCAATCACTGGCCTTCAGAAAAAGGGTGTTAAATTCACTTGGACATCAAAATGTGAAGAAATATTTCAGGAAATGAAATACCTTCTAACCCATGTGCATGTGTTGAAGATTGCATACCCTGATAATGACTTCCTCGTGTGCATAGATTCCTTCAAGGAAGGACTCAGAGGAGTCCTTATGCAAGAAGGACATGTAATTTGCTACAAATCCAAAAAATTGAATGAGCATGAAATCAATTATGTGACCCATGATCGAGAGTTGGCTTCCATAGTGCACGCTTTAAAAATGTGGAGGCATTACCTCCTAGGTAGGATATTTATACTTATGACAGACCATTGTGGGTTGAGGCACCTGTTTAATCAACCAAAACTCAATGCTAAACAAGCTAGGTGGATGGCTCTGCTTAGTGAGTTTGATTTCGAAATCAAACTCATCAAAGGAAAGGAAAATAGGGTGGTCAATGTCCTTAGCAGAAGTATGAAAAGGATTCACCTAGAAATGGTGAGCACCTGTGAAACAGATGTTAGGGAAAAAGTTAGGAATGCACAAGAAACATACGTGTTCTTCAAGATCATGACCTCATACCTAAGGAAAGAGCCTACAGGGATAAAGTATGAGGGCTATCAGATGCTCGATGAAGGCCTGCTGACTTACAGAAACAGATTGTATATCCCAAGTTTTGATGACTTGAAGAGGCTCATAATGGATGAACTACAAAAGAGACCATATACTGGTGACCCAAAATATCAGAAAATGATCATGGCCACTAGGAAACAATTCTATTGGCCTGAATTGAAAAAGGACATAGCTGACTATCTAGCTAAGTGTCTAGAATGCCAACAAGTCAAGGAAGAACACCGACACCCAGCAGGGTTGTGTTGATGGCTCTTAAATCCCTTGACTCAACAGTAGGAACCAAACCCGTCATCGAGGCCCAATTAGACTCTGCAGTGTTTAATAGTGGAATGGTTCTTCGGATCTTGCGATCTAGCCAAATTATCGATGGGATTTACGTTTTCTTATGAAACATCTTCCTTAAGTTTGGACTATTCTCTTTTGTATATTTTCTCTTGGGTGGGAATGATATGAGATGTAAGCCGGTATAAACCAACTTGGCAACAAAAATGGAATTAAGCTTAACTAAGGGGAAGAGGTTAAACTTGGGATAACCCGTTGCTCAAGCATGCAGACAACAATTTTATACCATAGGCCTAGTACTAATACATTAACCATGTGAGAATCCAATTACTATTTGAGATACTAACTAATAGAAAAAAAACACATATGCAATGAGATAATGGAAAGCAAAATAATTCATCTACTAGAACCATTCATCACATAATAACATAACGATTCATCTTCATCATTAAAGAAAAACAAAACATTGCACCAAATAAATTGACAACAGAATTAATTGCTCTTACTAATTACAACATCATTCATGAAATAGGATAGGAAATAGTTCTTCTCCACGTCCAATCACACATGCAGTTGATGAAAATAACTTGTATTTGGTCCATAAGGACTTCTCAATTCAAAGCAGCTTCAAAATAATTCTCAACAACCAGAAAGAAAGAGTTATTTCCACAACCATCAAACTCTTACTAATTGGTCAATGTCTTTATTTATAATCTAAAGTTCAACTGAAAACAATGGCTAAGTGTAGTTTGAGAAAAGCAAAATACACCACGTGGCGTCATCTTCTAACAATTTCTTTAATAGTCAACTCAAGATAGTTCTCTGAAAGGATGAATTTTCTCATACTCAGACCAGCTGATAAACAGTTCATCACAGGTTTGAGCCCATGGGAACCTGTGCTGCTCCATCGAAGCCATGTAGAATCCTCTGATCTCCACCGCATGCGCTCGGTACTTCACTAGACTGGTGTTTAACTGTTGTAGCACGGTTTGAGCCTTCATCGAATGTTCCATAAATCTTTGCACTTGTCCTGGAAACGTATTAGTCACCTTGGCTAGCTCTTCGGCCCATAGTGAGTCCTTCTTGTCATGTGATCCGATTATGTCGCATAAGTCGATGAAGTTGTCGGGGTCGCCGAACTCGGGGAGTCCTATATCCTTCATTGCTTCGTTCATTTTTTCCCAATGTTTCCTTTGGGTTCCTTGGCGAGGTTACAGAGCGAAATTTGTTTGGTAATCGGAGGGATCTTTCCTGTAATCGGGATTTACATTGTTTAGAAATTATTTATCAGGCAAAATATAGGAAGATGTAAGCGGGAAAAAAAAACAAACTGATGCGTACCTGTAGAGCTTGCTAGTCTTGATTTTTAAATACTTACATGATCCCAATAACCTTTTTGAATTATCTGTAGCATCTCTATCCGCGCCACCGCTTCTCTTCAGTTTGGATGAGTTAAATCCATGCGCCATAACGTGGAAGATTAGGTACGGAAAATACGAGCGTTGAAGCCATTCCAGAGGCCAATTGCCCCTTGGGCTCCAGAAAGGATGCCAGAGCAGAACGTGTGTCGAAAGTGTGTGTCAGTGCCCAAAAGGTCGAATGCCGCAATAAAGGAAGTAGTTAAACTCCCCAGGTTGAGGCAAGTTGTTACACCAGAGGCCGTATCACCAAGTTTGTCAACCATCATTTGCTAATAGTGGAGGCTGGGAAGATTAAAGAGATTGGAAATGATTATACTGTATATTCTCTGCAACTCCTATCGGCTGCGTTTCACACATCCTGGATCATATCCGTTGTGTAGATATGACACATTAATTCTTCAAAACATCCCATCGTAATGTATGAGTATTCCTCGGCACGTTCTGTCTCACTGCTTCGCTCTGCTATAAATCTTAGATGTTTTGTGTGGGTTCTACGCATCGACTGAGTTTGTATACAAGCAGGGATTGGTATTGCAAGTCCAATTCTATCAGACTCTGTGTCATGGCCCTTCATCTAGTCACGGATGTCTAAGCACACACACGCTGTCGCCCCATGGGATCCCCTCAAAACAGGAGACGGGGTGCGTGAGGCAGCGGGAGCGCCAGGTCCGAACCCCAACATGCCTAGGACTCTTTCTTATTATCATCATGTGTCTCTAAGATTTCAAAAGGAGATCATTACCTTTGCTCTGAAACGATGTTAGCACCTCAAGCGGAGGTCGAAGTGGAGAAAATTCCGTCTGAAGGACACAGGTTAGAGGCCACACCCTCTCAAAATCCGACACCGCGAAGGAGGGGAAGGCCCAGAAAAAATAAGGAAGTAGGAGGAAGCCACATATTGACTGAGTTGAGTGCATACCCGACCATTGAGGAGTTCATGATGCATGCTACTCGGCTAGAGTCTGTCAGGACTACCAATCAAGTAAGTGGGAGTTGAATGCGAAGGACAGGGGTATCTGGTTCTAATGTTGAAAACCCTAATCAATAGTTGGAGTAGGCACAACATTCCATAGCTAAAATTTATCAAGAAAATAGTGAATTGCGGAGACAACTAGTGGCATAGAACTAGGAGGTATCAGTACCACCAGGTCGCGAAGGAAGCGCAAATTGGCTCAAGAAGCAACTTCGGGAAGCACAAGATACAATTGTGCAGCTGCGCGAAGTGCGAAGGATGATGGAGGAGGAGAACATAATAACATTTCAAGGTGCATGAAGCAGTCTGGAAGAAGGTCCGTGTGTAGGAGATACATGATGGGTGGACCCTTGTTTTGTATTCTCAGAAGTGATGTATGTTTTGATAGTTTTCCCTGTTTGCTGTGAGAATTTTCACGTTCTCGATGTAACCGGGTCGGTTGGCCAAGGTGTTGTTAGTGTTTATTGTATGTAACCTAAGCCCGATAGGAGCCTTAATATATGAAATTTTGAAAATGTTTTGCCTGAGCAGATTCTAGTCATAGCAGTTGAAAGCATCGTGTTTCTTCTTTGCGCGTAAATCTACCGTGTTCTTATTCAAGCTTCTCGTAATTATGTGATTTTGTAATTACTGTTGTCCTGAGTTATTTTGTAAGTTCATTGATATTTTCCTTTAGAAACTTCCGATGTCGAATGATGTCGACGTGGCATTACTAACTCGTGGCTTATTAAAAGAAAACCTAGAACTCAGCTCATGGGTAAGGGTTTCACTTGAGACTTCATTTACATCGATCGTGCTAAATTGAGCTAGATATTGCGACTACCAACGTCGGGTGAGTATCGGGGATCGACGTTCAAAAATTAATGCGTATTTTCTTTGGGGTTTATTGTCCTTCGAAACTCCCGATGCCGAAAACGTCCCGGAGATTGGCAATTATTATTTCATTTTTTGTTCAATGCTTATTCTTTTAACTTTCGTCGATGCTGAATTGATCAGTCATCGATGATATTCTTGGTGGTGCTTGTCGCAAAATAAATTCCGCACCAGCCAACGCTGACGAAGATCGGGGCTCAACAACTTTGATTCTCTCTAGCGTTTTCTTTCACGTTTAATCCTTCCCGATGCCGAAATACTTAAGCGTGTCCAGGAAAACTTTGACTGTCATTTCTCTAATTTAGATATTCGTCTTTTAAGTCAATGATTTTTCACATGTCCAAGAAATCTTTTAAAGACTTAATGAGAAACAAAAATGATAAGCAAAGGACACATTTTCCATATTAGACAATACCAAAAGATCAAGTGGTACCCAAAAAGTGAGATTTGACGTAGATTTTTAGGGTGTGTTGAGTGCTCAACAAATGGCGATTCACCGAGTGAACGCATAATCTCTGTTCTTCCTTCATTCTCCGCTGGTATGAAAGCTGGTGGAGAAACTTTCCTGGTTGTAAATCAGAGCCTCTTTTACCTGTGGCAATTTGAAATCCTTCGGTTGATGCTCCAGGGTCTGCCCGTGGGGTTTCAACCTTTATTCCTCTTTCGCTTCCTATAACCCTGACTTACGTCCCCTTTTACAAAAGACTAGCAAAGCATTCACTGGCATGAATCCCTTAGTTACCTTTACTCCTTCGCTTTGGTGTTGCTCCGCTACCAGCGAACATCCATAGCCCTGGCGGAGTCACCCCGAAATCATAGACCTTGCTATGCTGCCAACGAGCATTTATAGCCCCAACAGAGATATCTGCATACCCTCCCCTACTGATCACTCTTTTGATAATGTCCATTTTATTTCGACGTGATACCCTGAGCGGATGAGAGAGGATGACATCTGTTTATTTTGCAAAGTGAGATGGTTAGGTGGACCCTTTGCTAGCTTTTTATTCGGGCTCATGTAGTCCTTTATGGAATTATTTCTTACCCTTAAGGTATTACCAAACCACTAGGCAGACACTTCTAGCATTTCTTTGAAGTTGTTCATTTGTGCGGGCTAGATGGAGGGCTCCTCAAAGCAACTGCAAGTTCCTTGATTCTTCTTGAGTTGTATGTCAGTGATGAGTTCAGAATAGATTTCTCTATGTCACATGACTTAAGGTCAACCATTGTCCCGCTGAAAAAAACTTTCAAAAGCACGGAAATCCAGAAAGAAAAAGAAAACTAAAAAGAAAAGTATTTCGAAATCTTGAAAACACTAAAACAACATGCCTCCCCCCTTTTTTTTTAATTGGAAATATTGTTTGAGGGCTTGGCCATTTACTGGGAGGGCGTCAGGTTCCCCCCTCATATTCTGTAACCGATAAGTGCCAGCCCCAATCTTCTCAGCCACCTGGAAAGGTCCAAGCCGCAGATTATGAAACTTAGAATGTTTCTGTTTCGGCTCATTTGCCCTGTCCCATTTCAGTACTAAGTCTCCTATTTCAAAATCCTTCTCTTTTGCCTTATGCTTGTCAAACCACCTTTTCACTACCTATTGGTGAGCTATGAATTTCAACTTATCCTTTTCTCTCTCTTCTTCTAGCATGAGCAGAGTATCAATTCTTTGTTGTATGACTGGGGAGGGATCCCCATTGGAATCTTGGGCTAGTTGAAGAGATAGAAGATAAATCCCACTTGGGAGAATAGCTTCCTGTCCATAAAATAAGAAGTACGGGGAATTTCCTATGGCTTCTTTGGGTGTGACCCTATCAGCCCATAAAGCGTTATGGAGTAGATTATGCCAATTCCTTTGGTTATTCACAACTGTCTTCTTTAGTATCCTTACTAGGTTCTTATTGGTCGATTCTGCCACCCCATTTCCTTATGGGTAATAATTTGCAGAGTACTTAATTATGATTTCTTTGTCCAAAGAAAAATCCATTAGTCAGATTGAAGAGAAATAAGTTGCATTATCAAAAATTAGGACAGAAGGGACACCAAACCTCGTGATTAGTTGTTTCTCTATGAATTGGATCACCACTTTTTCATTTACATGAGTCAAAGGGATAACCTCTTCCCATTTTGTGAAGTAATCGGTGGCAGTCAGAATGTACTTGTGTTCTTTTGAAGAGCTTGGTGTGATTTCTCCTATGATATCTAACCCCCATTGCTCAAAAGGCCTAGAGACAATCACTAGCTGGAGTGGGATTGTCTCTCTCTTCTCCCTCCCGATGCTTACTTGACAAGTTTTACAGTTTCTGGCATAGGTATGGGCATCTTTGAACAAGGTGGGTCAATAATAACCAGCTCTCAGTATCTTATGTGCGGTGGTGTTTCCTGCGAAATACCCACCAACAGGGCCATCATGGATTTCCTTCAGGACTTTGTCTGCATCTTCATGTTCGAGACATATTAAGAGTACTCCATCATAGTTAATCTGGAAGAGTACCAAAATTATGAGGCGGTATTGTGCATATTTTAATCTGAGAACTCTCCTTTCCCTGGGGTTGATATTTTCTGGGCAGGCCCCATGGTGTAGAAGGTAGGTCAGATTCTTATACCAAGACTCGGGCCCTGGGGAAATGTATGAATCTTTACCACACCATAATTACATTTCATTCTCCCATCCAAAATCTTCATTTCCTTGGTCCAGGGCTTCATCTGCGAGTTTGCACAACCCTTGCCCCTTAACAAGTTTGGTAGGTTTTGCTGCCTTGTATACCTCATAGGCCTGTTTTTCAACAATAGGATAGTTAAGCTTAGCTCCTTGGAGATTATTTCTCATGAACGACACTGGAGCTTCATTGTTGTCATCATCTTTCTAATTCAATATTGCAGCTAACGACTGGTCGGAGGTGAAAGTATAGAGGAAGAAATCCCTATTGAAATCGGGACTTCGTAGCACAGGGGCCTGTGATATGGTAGTTTTAATATTTTTGAAAGCATCCTTTCGTTCATCATCCCACTTAAATTTGAAATCTTTGCGAATCATCTTTTGTAAGGGTTTGATGATTTCCGTGAAATCGGGAGTGAATTTCCTCACAAAATTTATTTGCCCGAAAAAGGATTGCATAGCTTTCTTGTTATGGGGCAACGAGAGTTGAGCTATGTCTCTAATCCTTTTGGGTCTATGCGAATAACTGCTTGGGATATAATATGACCTAACAACTTACCTTCCTTGACGCTGAAAATGGTTTTCTTTGGATTTAAGGATATACAATATTTCCTACACCTTTCGAAAATTTGAGTTAAGTGTTGGATGTGTTTTTCTCTATTCTTTGAATACACTGTTACATTGTCTAGATACACTACCACACACTTGTTGATTAGTCCCTGAAATGCTACGTCCATGGCCCTTTGGAAGGTCGCTCCCGCGTTTATTAACCCAAAAGGCATGCATTTATAAGAGAAGTTTCCCCACTTGGTTTGGAAGGTAGTTTTTAAACGATCTTCCTCCAAAACAAGGACTTGGTTGTAACCTGAGAAACCATCCAGCAGGGAGAAAATCTTCAAGACAGACACGGTTTGCAGGAGTTTCTCCATTGGAGGGATTGGGTAATTGTCCTTTTTTGAAGCTCTGTTGAGATTTCTAAAATCTACGCATAAGCGAATTTCTCTAGACTTTTTCCTCACACAAACCAGATTTTCTACCCATGCGGAATGCCTGACCTAGGAAATGATATTGGCATCTAAAAGTTTCTTTAATTCCTGATACATGAGAGGTTCCAGGTATGGGTGATACTTTCAAAGATTATGTTGGAAAGGTTTCACCTCATGTTTTAACGGTATAGTGTGTTGAATGATCTGGGCGTCGTAGATTTTCAGGTCTCGGTAGGACCATGCGAAGACATTTTGATATTGTTTGAACAGTTTGAGATAAGCCTTTCTTTCCTCTTTAGATATGGTTTTGTCGAGATTCACATTCTTTGGATTCTCGGGGGTTCCAAGATTTATAGTTTCGTGCAGGGGAAAAGAGTTCTCAGTCTTTGCGTTATTAGGCCCCCTAAGGCGTTCTTTCAGGTCAAACATATTTTCTAGATTAGCTACCCCCTTCGGGATGGTGTGAGATTTTGATCTGTCAATAGGATGGCCTATTCGAGGATTAGTTTCTATCACTTGCTCCTGGAATACCTCATCGTCAATGGCTAAATCTTTGAAATTGTCTTGGTTAGTCAGGAAGTTTATGATATGCTCATCTCCTTCAAAGACCTTCCAATTAGAGATATTGTTAGGAACCGATGGTTTGTAGAGTAGTTCCACAGTGAACCGGGAGGCTTCATAGTCAACAAGGATGTCCTTTGCTCTGGGGATCACGGTGATGTTGAAAGCTTCAGAATGCTCCATTAACCTATGCACTTCCTGCTGATAATTATTCAGGTGCGGGGAATTGCAGTGTATAGTATTCCTTACTTGTCTAACGATAATCTCGGAGTCCCCGAAAACTTTCAATTCTTTGATGTTCAAGTCTATGGATTTCTTTAACCCTTGTACTAAAGCTTCATACTCAGCAGTGTTATTAGTGCATTTGAATTCTAGTTTACAGGACAAGAAATAACGTTTACCTTTTGGATCAATGAGGATGTGCCCTGCCCCTGATCCTTCGTGTGATTTATATCCATCAAAGTATATGGTCCAAATTTGTGAAAGACAATATCCCTTTTCTCCTTCCTTATTACTTTCTAGCTCTCCTATCTCTTGTTCTATAATTTCTAACGCAGGGTCTTGGCAGAAGAGGGTGTCTTCTATTAGTATCGACGATTTCTCTTGAAAGACCATTTCAGAGTTTTGACTGAGGGGGACATCAGATAAGAGAGGGGAAAAGTTTCCAAAGTGGGAATCGCAGGAATAATTGCCTAGCATGGGGAAATATGTAGATGAGGGTTCATTCAGGGTTTCTAAATCAGTGACTGTATGTTTCATATATCTCTCCCTATCGATTCTGATCATGTTCTTGTATCCCTTCAGTGGTAGCCAAAGGTGTTCCCAGTCTGTGCTAAAGTACCCATTTAACTTCTCAGACCAATCTCAACTTAGTAATAACCCATAAGCCTCTGGGATATCTACCATGATGATGTCAATCACTTGCACAAATTTAGGATGTGTCGATATTCTAATCATTACATCCCTGAGCTCCCCCATGACTTTGACCTGGGTCATGTCTAGTTATATCACGTGTTTGTCGCTCTGTAGAGGAATGCCATTTAATTTTCTGTAGATTGACAAGGGCATAACGTTGGAAGATGCTCTTGAATCTACCAAACAATTATGGAGATTCTTGTTGAAAACTTTGAATGTTAAGAGGAAAGGTGGGATAAAAGGCTTCCCTTTCTTATCTTTTGAATAGGTATTCATGGTTGGTTTATTTACTGGGTCTGTGGGAGCTAGATTTCTTTCCTGGCCATTGCTAGTCGTAGGGTCTTCTACTGAGTTCAAAGCTTGTAGCAGGAAGTCCTTCTGCTGAGGGATCCTGCACATGTCCATGATTGATATGTTCGCCCTTAACTTCTTCAAATCTTCAACTACGTTGTAATCAATTTTGAGCGATTCTAGGGTATGGATGCTTATAGGTTTCCTACTGGGAGAAAAAGTTGTTTTCGGGGGATTGAGGGATGTCTTATCTCTCGAAGTTTGGGTAGCAGTGATGTATTTTGAGACAGGTGGACCTTTACTTCCTTTCTGCACAACCAAGACTTCTGCGAGTGGTTCTTGAGACTCAAACAGGTTGTCGGAAGGCATGATCAGGTCAGGATCCCATATCAGCATGGTTGTATCTGGTGGTGGATCAATTTCTTCATGGTCAACAATATTCACAACCAATCTGGTTGGCTGTTCAGTGAGGGAGACTTCGTCTAAAAACCGATTGGCTATCAGACTCATGGCATGTACCCATTGAGGGCGGTCTCTTTCGGAGTGGTTTTCCTGGTGATAAGTGAAGAAGGAATAAGATGCAACATTCCCTAGATAAATATTTAAGTTAGTTGGGGGAGGTTCAATTTCCTTGAAAGGTGGGTTCCTTTTAAAGAAAGGTTTATAGGGCCTCTGACCTTGGTTTCCCTCTCTTGTGTTTCTCTTCATGTCTATGATCTCGTTTGATAATTTCTTAACCATGCGTTGTAGATCTTCTATGTCTCCATTAACCTTGTTGGGGGTCTGCTCTGCTTGTTTCCCTGACGTTATAGTCAAAAGGAGTCCTCTCCTAGGAGGAGGCTGAGCTTCTTTTTTAACTAGAGAGACCTAGCCTTCTTTACACCCTTTCATCTGGAATTCTACAGTTTTGGCTTCTTCGAAATTCTCAGCTAGGGTTCGTTTAGCATCCCTTTTTATGAACATGGAAATGGAAGCTGGGAGAGCGTTAGCATAAACTTCGATTTGCAATTCCTAAGTTGGCTTAGATTTGGGATGGAACTTGTTCAAGATAGTCATGAATATTTGATTGAATTCTTTGACCCTTTCTTTCGAACTCATGGTGGTGGCGAACAACTCAACCATCAGAGCTCCCGTAGTAGTTTCTTCGGTAAATTTGTCTAGAAAATATTTCTGGAACTTCGTCCAACTAGTTATAGATCCTATCGGCAGGTTGAAGTACCACGTGGAAGTCGAATTTTCAAATGTATAGGGGAAAATTCTGCATACTACGTTTTCATGTTGGACGTTCATAAGCATGATCGCTAGTATAAATTTCTTGATATGATATTCAGGCAATCCAGATGTTTCGGGATCGAACTTAGGAAGAAACTTCTCTGGATAACGAGGAAGGTTATGAACTGGTCCTGGGAGGGCCAAAGCGTCTCTGGCTAACCAAGGTTGATTGTTCAGAGGCGGGTTCCCCCTTTCATCATTATGGTTGTTGTTGCCTTCCATATCTTCAGACTCTGATTTAAACTCTTCCTCTTCTGAAAAATCGTCTGGTTCAGAGACATCGTCGACTGGCGTTTCAGGTATCAAATCAAGAGGTTCTTGTATTTCGGTGATAGCTAAATCTATCAAGTCTTCTACCGAGTGTACTAAAAACTCGACGGGAGTACTAACCACTAGTCTGCTTTGTTGTTTTCTTCGAGGGAATATGGGAGCTAAGGAAAATGCACTGATTTGTCGAGCGTAGGCTCTTGTGATTATTTTGAATTGATTTACTTCCTCGTGAGGAAGAGCATAAGGTATTTCAGGGTGAAAAGGTTCTTCCTCGGGCTGGGGTGAGTTACTCGTTCAAGGAGTACTTAGCATGTGTGGGTTGTCTTGGGAATGACTAGCCATGCATGTGGGTTGTTTTGAATCTATAGGCTCTTTGAAATACTCTGTAGAATATATATCCAACCATTCATTCTCAGGCCCTCCTTCTAGAGCCAATTCTATTGATGGGTCTTAAATCCCTAGACTCAACAGTAGGAACCAAACCCACCACCGAGGCCCAATTAGACTATGCAACGTTTAATAGTGGAATGGTTCTCCAGATCTTGCGATCTGGCCAAATTATCGTTGGGATTTATGTTTTCTTGTGAAGGCTCTTCCTTCAGTTTGGAATATTCTCTTTTGTATATTTTCTCTTGGGTGGGACTGATATGAGATGTAAGTCGGTATAAACCAACTTGGCAACAAAAATGGAATTAAGCTTAACTAAGGGGAAGAGGTTGAACTTGGGATAACCCGTTGCTCAAGCATGCAAACAAAAATTTTATACCACAGGCCTAGTACTAATACATTAACCATGTGAGCATCCAATTACTCTCTGAGATACTAACTACTAGAAAGAAAACATATATGCAATGAGATAATGGAAATCAAAATAATTCATCTACCATAACCATTCATCACATAATAACACAATGATTCATCTTCGTCATTAAAGCAAAGAACAACAAAACATTGCACCAGATAACTTGAAAACATAATTAATTGCTCTTACTCATTACAACATCATTCATGAAACATGATAGGAAACAGTTCTTCCCCATGTCCAATCACACATGCAGTTGATGAAAATAACTTGTCTTTGGTCCAGAAGGACTTCTCAATTCAAAGCAACTTCAAAATAATTCTCAACAACCAGAAAGGAAGAGTTCTTGCCACAACCATCGACCTCTAACTAATTGGTCGATGCCTTTATTTATAATCTAAAGTTCAACTGAAAACAACCGCTAAGTGTAGTTTGAACAAAGCAAAATACACCACGTGGCGTCATCTTCTAACAGTTTCTTTAGCAATCAACTCAAGATAGTTCTCTGAAAGGATGAATTTTCTCATACTTGGACCAACTGATAAATAGTTTGTCGCAGGTTTGAGCCCATGGGAACCTATGCTTCTCCATCAGAGCCGCGTAGAATCCTCTGATCTCCACCGCATGCGCTCGGTACTTCACTAGACTGGTGTTTAACTATTGTAGCATAGTTTGAGCCTTCATCGGACGTTCCATAAATCTTTACACTTGTCCTGGCGACATATCGGTCACATTGGATAGCTCTTCGACCCATAGTGAATCCTGCTTCACATGTGATCTGATTATGTCGCATAAGTCGATGAAGTTGTCGGGGTCACCGAACTCGGGGAGTCCTATATCCTTCATTGCTTCATTCATTTTTTCCCAATGTTTCCTTCAGGTTCCTTGGCGAGGTTATGGAGTGAACTTTGTTCAGTAATCGGAGGTATCTTTCTTGCAATCGGGATTGACATCGTTTAGGAATTACTTATCAGGCAAAACATAGGAATATGTAAGCGAGAAAAAAAAAACATTGATGCGTACCTGTAGAGCTTGCTAGTCTTGATTGTTAAATACTTACGTGATCCCAATAACCTTTTTGAATGACCTGTAGCGTCTCTGTCCACACTGCCGCTCCTCTTCAGTTTGGATGAGTTAAATCCACGCGCATAGCGTGGAAGATCATGTATGACAGATACGAAGGTTGAAGCCATTCCATAGGTTGATTGCCCCTTGGGGTCTGGAAAGGATACCATAGCTGAACGTGTGTCGAAAGTGTGTGTCATCTCCCAAAATTTTGGATGCTGCAATAAAGGAAGTTGTTAAATTCCCCAGGTCAAGGCAAGTTGTAACCCAGAGGCCACATCACCAAGTGTGTCAACCATCACTCACTAATAGTGGAGGCTGGGAAGATTAAAGAGATTGGAAATGATTATATCGTATATTCTCTGCAACTCCTATCGGTTGCGTTTCACACGTCCTGGATCATATTTGTCGTGTAGATATGATGCATTAATTCTTCAAAAAATCCCATCTTAATGTATGAGTATTCCTTGGCACATTCTGTCTCATTGCTCCGCTCTGCTATAAATCTTAGATGTTCTGTGCGAGTTCTACACATCGGTCAAGTTTGTATACAAGTAGGGACTGGTCTTGCGAGTCCAATTCTATCAGACTCTATGTCATGGCCCTTCATCTAGTCGCGGACATCTAAGCATGCACATGCTGTTGCTCCATGGGATCCCCTCAAAACATGAGATGGGGTGCACGAGGCAGCTAGAGCGCCAGGCAAGAACCCCAACATGCATGGGACTCTTTCTTATTGTCATCGCATGTCTCCGAGATTTCAAAAGGAGATCCTTACCTTTGCTCCGAAATGATGTCAGCACCTCAAGTGGAGGTCGAAGTGGAGAAAATTTTGTCTGAAGGACACAAGTTGGAGGCCACTCCCTCTCAAAAGCTAACACCACAAAGGAGGGGAAGGCCCAAAAAAAATAAGGAAGTATGAGGAAGCCACATCTTGATTGAGCTGAGTGCATACCCGACCGTTGAGGAGTTCATGATGCATGCTACTTGGCTAGAGCCTATTGGGACTACTAGTCGAGGAAGCGGGAGCCGAATGTGAAGGACAGGGGTATCCAGATCTAACGTTGAAAACCCCAATCAACAGTTGGAGCAGGCACAACTTTTCATAGCCAAACATTATCAAGAAAATAGAGAATTGCGGAGACAACTGGCGGTGCAGAAACAGGAGGTATCAGAACCACTAGGTTGTGAAGGAAGCACAAATTGGCTCAAGAGGCAACTTTGGGAAGCACAAGATACGATTGTGCAGTTGCACAAAGCACGAAGGATGATGGAGGAGGAGAACATAAAAAGATTGCAAGGCACATGGAGCAGTCCGAAAGAAGGTCCGTGTGCAGGGGATACATGATGGGTGGACCCTTGTTTTGTATTCTCGGAAGTGATGTATGTTTTGATAGTTTTCGCTGTTTGCTGTAAGAATTTTCACGTTCTCGATGTAACCGGGTCAGTTGGCCAAGGTGTTCTTAGTGTTTATTGTATGTAACCTAAGCCCGACGGGAGCCTTAATATATGAAATTTTGAAAATGTTTTGTCTAAACAGATTCTAGTCATAGCAGTTGAAAGAATTGTGTTTCCTCTTTGCGTGTAAATCTACCGTGTTCCTATTCAAGCTTCTCGTAATTATGTGATTTTGTAATTACCGTTGTCTTGAGTTATTTTGTAAGTTCATTGATATTTTACTTTAGAAACTTCCGATGCCGAATGATGTCGACGTGGCGTTACTAACTCGAGGCTTATTAAAATAAAACCTAGAACTCAGCTCGTGGGGAAGGGTTGCACTCAGGACTTCATTTACATCGATCATGCTAAATTGAGCTAGATATTGCGACTGTCGACGCCGGTTGAGTATCAGGGATTGACGTTCAAAAATCAATGCGTAGTTTCTTCAGGGTTTATCGTCCTTGAAAACTCCCAATGCCGAAAACGTCTCGTATATCGGTGATTATTATTTCATTTTTTGTTCAATGCTTATTCTTTTAAATTTCACCGATGTTGAATTGATCGGTCATCGACGATATTCTTGGCGGTGCTTGTCGCAAAAGAAATTTTGGGGCTCGACAACTTTGATTCTCTCTAGCGGTTTCTTTTACATTTAATCTTTCCTGATGCCGAAATCTTTAAGCGCATCTAGGAAAACTTTGACTGTCATTTCTCTAATTTAGATATTTGTCTTTTAAGTTAATGATTTGTCACATGTCCAAGCAAGCTTTTAAAGGCTTAATGAGAAACAAAAATGATAAGCAAAGGACACAGTTTCCATATTAGACAATGCCAAAAGATCAAGTGGTACCCAAAAAGTGAGATTTGACGTAGATTTTTAGGGTGTGTTGAGTGCTCAATAGGTTGTTACAACCTCTACCAATTCCATAATGGAAATGGGAAACCATCTCCATGGATTTCATCACCGGATTACCAAAATCGTCCAAGCAGAATGATGCCATCATGGTAGTGGTGGACAAATTGAGCAAGTCCACTCACTTCCTTCCTGTCAAATCGATTTGCAAGGCAATAGATATTGCCAACATCTTCATGAAGGAGATATTTAGACTGCATGGCATGCCTAGGGAGATTGTATCTGACATAGACACAAAATTCACTTCAAGATTTTGGAAATCCTTGATGGTTGGTTTCAAGACTAAATTATTGTTTAGCACATCCTATCACCCTCAAATTGATGGATAGACAGAAAGAGTAAACCAAATATTAGAAGACATGTTAAGAATTCATGTTATGCATCAGCCTAAGAAGTGGGAAGACTACCTGCCATTGGTAGAATTTTCCTACAACAACGGTTATCAAGAGTCACTGAAGATGAGCCCTTTTGAAGCCCTCTATGGTAGACAGTGCAAGATTCCAATCAGCTAGAATAATACAGTGGATAGAATTACAATTGGACCTGACATGTTGAAAGAAATGGAACAATAAGTGATTCAGATAAAACAAAATCTAAAAATTGCTCAGGATAGACAGAAGAGTTACGCCGACAGAAAGAGAACTCCCAGAGAGTTCAATACAGGAGACCATGTCTATCTCAGAGTTAGGCATAGGAAGAGTTCCCTGAGAATGGGATCTTGTGCCAAGCTAACACCTCGGTATTGTGGACCCTTTGAAGTCTTAGATAGAATGGGACTTGTAGCCTATAGGATAGCACTCCTTCCCACAGTAAAAGCACATAATGTTTTCCATGTTTCATTATTGAAGAAGTATGTACATGATTCTAATCATATAATTGACTAGTCTGTGATCCAGGTGGAGCCGAAGGGAGAATTCCTGTTAGAACCTCAATGCATACTAGATAGGAAGGAAACCCCACTCAGGAACCAAACCATTGCGTAGGTCCAGGTGCAGTGGAAACACTTTAGCCCAGATGAGGCTACGTGGGAAATGGAGGATGCCATGAGACATGCATATCCATTTTTGTTTACTTCTATATATACAGAGCATGTTGACAGATAGAACATTGAGGACAATGTTCCTTTAAGGGGGAGGGAATTGTAACACCATGTTTCCCCTAGTTTGTAAATATAACTATATTGGCCAAGAAACTATGGAAAACTCAATATGCGTGAATGTTTGATTTGATGGACCTTTGTATAAAAGGTCAACGAATGTAAATTTTGTTAATTACTAGAAAATGGATAAGTGTTGCATGAATGCTAGAAGGGGGGTGTGCTAAGAGAGACCACGAATTCTATGAAAGAGAGGGTGAAGGGGACCATGAATGGTTGCGTTAACCTCCACCAAATCAGTACCTTACTGGATTTAATTGCTCAGGACCAAAACAGTCAGACTGGTAGGTGGGAAGACCTCCTCAAGAGTTAATGAGGAGATGGGGAAGAGCAGCCATCTATAAGGCTTTCAGACCTGACCATGGACTGGGAATTCGAGCCACACACAATCTTACTGAGGAAGGAAAGAAAGGAAGGTGTGGTGGGCAGGGGAAGACCTGCAAAGAGTGCAGAGACAAGAGACCAAGATCTCGGGTTCAAGGAATAACTAAGAGATGAGCGTGTTCTGGTCACAAGAAATGGCTAGCAGGGTCATGATACAAGATGATAAAGGAGGTTGGTCCTCCTTGCTTGGTATTGTGTAAACCGTTGCCAAGATCCTGCAGGAGGAGGAGAGTAACCTTCGTCCCTACTCTCGTTGATCCAGAAGAAAGGATTTTATCGAAAAACATCGTGGTATAGCTCAAGGGTGGCTAGTGTTAAATCCGTTAGAAGTGACTGAGCCTATGGTTGGGTGTAAACGAGCACCCCTTTCAACAATCACTTCACGTTATTTGGTTATGATAAGTATTTTCCTACTTTATGTAATGAATTGAAATAATGGATGATTGCATGGGTTTATGTATATATGTGTATCTATAAATGGTTTCTATGTGGAATGGTCATGATATGTGTATGCATTCCTCTCCTTGTGAAATTATGCTTCTGACTGATAATCTGTTTTCCCCAGCTTAGCTCTTGAGGCTTCTTAGGACATAAGCTTGTAAGATGACCGAGATATGAGATATCGTGTCAATATGAACTTGTCCGTCCAAATAGGATACCTCTTTCAGGTTCCTTGTCATGCGACCGAGATCCAAAACCACGAAGGCGGAGCTGCGAAGGACCCAGAAACGTAGATCGAGGGATCCTTCAGATCCTTTCCCAGCCATCGATATATCAGGGATGCATGGCGCTAGCCCCTTTAATTCAGAGATTGGGCACTTCGAGAGATAAGATGAGTTTGCATAGAAACACTCTCGAACGTCGAATCCTCGAGGTAACCAGAGTCATAGATCTATAAGTCTACGTGGCCAGATCTTGACCGTGAGATCTGAGGAATGTAGAAGCTTGCCAGTCCAGGGTGACGAGGTGCAGTGACGCCACCCAGGGTGATGTGGACCCCAGCTTGATGTGCCACATGCCACCCAGATTCGTGTGTATCACATACCCTATAGGTCCATTGGAACATAACACGTGTCACCCTGACCCCTCCTATGTGTCAGTTCATGATACATGTTCTCCTAACCAATGTGGTTGGTGAAGTGACCGGGACTCCGGGACTTCGGGACTTCGGAGGGTCTAGGATGTAGTATGATAGAGAGTCTGAATGGCCCAAAGGTTGGAGCCACGTGGTGAGCTTACGTGACTTCGGAATTTCAGAACTCTGGGTGGTCTCGTGCGTAGATAGTAAAGAGGCGTGAAGCGTCGAAGCACTGAATTCCTCCACAATTGATATAGGAGAAAGAGAGTAAGTCTAGCCATGGGATCGTGTAGTGGATGGTCTTCCACCGTGGAGGAAGGAACTTAGAAATAACACGTGTGAGGTGGATCCACGTGGGCGCCACATGGCCCTCAACCAATGAATGCCCGAAGAACATCGAAAAGGTATATCCGTCGGTTCTGATCTTGGTTTTGAGCATGGAGATCATGGTTGGAAAACTCTGGACGAACAAAGTGTGGTAGAAACCCTGAATGAAGGATTTGATCACTTAAGGATAACTAAATTGTGATCCCCATCCCCAGGAAAGCCACTTAGGGGTCGGTGTGTTACATTGGGCAACAAGTTGACCTACATTTTCATGTTGTCCTCTCAATTCTACTTGTCTTTGTCTCATCCTCTCTCTATCATTCTCTTCCACTTCATCTTCATCAACCCATCGAAACTCACATTTATTTTTGTGCTTTTCCATATTCCCCATCTTGATCATTGTTTAACATAGATTAATATTGGATTTCACACAATTTTCTTGGTTTTTGTCTTTTCATAATGACAAGAGTACAACCAGGTGTGGCTTGGCTCATATATATTTTCATTTTTTATTTTGTTTTATGTGAAGATTTATTTTCTTTTTTTTTGTTGGTTACAACAATACCTTGATTAAGGTTAATACCTCAATCTAGGTCATACCTTGATCAAGTCATTTCATAAACCCAAAGTAGACCTCGATCTAGGGCATAGTAAACCCTCGATTGAGTGTTTAAAAACTATAAATCTTTCTCCCTTTTGCAAGATTTTATGTGACTACAACTTCTAGGGGGTGCCCCTTCATCTCTTCCATTGCAAGTGGTGGACTCGATGCCAATGGATTCGTCACTAAAACCTCTATCCAATGGCATGCCATTTTCACACTTTCAGTTTCATATGATATTTTTAATTTGTTTTCTTTTAAAACTTATACTTCATTTTTTTCCATAGTTATGAAGGTTCCTAGAGAAAAATCAACAACATAAGAACTATACAACAAATGAATTATAAAAAACATGTGGGTTCGTCATGGATGTTTCCTATTCAAAAGGGTATTTTTTGGTTTTTCAATTTACTTAAACAAGAGAAAAAAATTGGGAACATAAAGGTGTATAAAATGATATTCAAATATTAATTTATTGGTTTCGAAAAATAATAAAAAATTCTAGATTAAAAAAAAAAAACATAAGAAAAATAAGTGAGATACACTACATCCTATGTTAATCATGTTTGCATTATTATTATTATTTTAAAGTATAGATTAAACAATGAATTAGTTGATGGGAACACAAGTCACTTGATAATTCATTTGCAAAGACAAACATATAATTAAATGCAAATTTGACACATAAAATGACAATAGTATTTTTTGAAAAAATATTGTTAAAAAGATAACATAATTTCTTACAAATTATTTGTTAATTGCATTTCAAAATTCACAAGGCTTATATGAGTTTTGAGGGTTTTAATTAAAAAATATGTAAAATGTCAAATTTTCATTGCCATATTTCACTAAAAAGTAAGACACATCTTCATGGATTCACCCTCTTGTATTATGGTCAAGGAACATATTTTTACAAGCCTTCTTCTATCAATGTCAACACAAGGAATCCACATCTTGGACTTCACCGTCAACAACTTTGTCGAGGGGAGGGATAATGGTAGGGGATTCGAGAACAAGCATAGGGAGGGTCAACAACGTGTAGATAATGGTTGTTGTCTCCTAATTCATTTGATAATCAACCATTCACCAACAATTTCATTGACATGAATAATGTGTAGATGATCACTTTGTATGTCAAAAGAGTAGATGGATTTGCCACCTACACAAGAAACAACAAAATCCATTTGGATGTTGAGTACGTGGTCAATTGTTAGGACAATGCAAAGGAGATTACACACATTCTATACCACAACATAACCCATGTTTGGTATTGTAACAACAATGTTACTTATGTTTCATCATAGCTAATTGAATACATCATGGATTATATTTGTCTCACCGCTAGCCTCACCCCCTGGTTAAACTCAATAATGATGATAGGTTAGACTAGGGCTACAATGTCACTAAAATTTTTCTCTATTACTATGGGACACTTTTTTCTAGAAGAAAATTAGCACATTATATTAGAAATATATTTTTTACATCACCAGGACAAAAGGAAGCAAAGTGACTAGTTCTACCGGGAATACAAAACCCCAGATCAAAACAACCAAAAAAGCTCATCAATATTGTCCTATGAGACAAGGAGACGAAACTCGGGTACAATGAAAGAAAACCATGTTGGGACTAGTAAAAAATTACAAGGGAATATGAATGCTAGTCCCAAACATACGGACCAAACTGTCGAGAAGCAAAATAGAGAGCGGAGTTTTAGAAAATTTGAATATGATGAGTAGGACCCACCATCACTCCATCCCAATAGTAGTAAGCAAGTCTTCCTCTAGGTGCTATTAGAGCCTGCTTTAACAAAAAAATTGCTTCCTCATTGGATTCTCTGAAGATGTGTTGGAAACTAATACCTTGGAAGGAAGATGCCAAATCCCGAACTCTGCGTTTCCACCCTTCAATATTGATGGCTTGAAGATTACCACTAAGTTTCAGCCACTCAATAACTATTTTGGAGTCCCCCAA
>ML778165.1:694401-713700 GCA_009831015.1 Picea engelmannii | reverse complement strand
CTTGAAAAATCTTTAATCCATTTGAATAATCTCAACAATTAATATATATAATTTCATCAATTCTTTTAAATTTTTTCACCCATTTTTAAAAAAAAAACAGGTAAAAACATTTTAATTTATTTGAATTTTACAATCTTAATATATACAATTTCCTCAATTCTTTTAAATTTTTTTACCCATTTTTTTTTAAATACAGGTAAAAACATTTTAATCACAGCTTCAAAACATTTTAAAAAATTATGTACTTTATAAATGTTATACCGAGAGTAAGTTGCTGTCATGAGCATGTGCACCCTACTAACCATGTCGGTTGTTGAATCATTCGATAGAGAAGTGTACGAAGAATATTAATTGCAAAATCAAAAGTAGTGGTTGGTGGCGAGGGGAGTCATGTTCGGCGTTATCAGTGCGGCAAACACCCACATCACAATTCACAAGTGGTCCAAGTGCATAATAGTGATTTGGAATATTTTATTATAACCCCACGAAAATGTAATCAAACAGCGCACCTTCACTAACACACTGGAGTTAACCTGTCTGTTGGTAACCAACACAAAGGATCTTCATGTGGTGGGATAGCAACGGCTGAATGCCTGGGTCAACATGGTTGCGTGTAGTTCCAGCTATCATATGTACGTTGCATTCATCATCTTGTTATCTATATATATCTTACATGCCTAGGCTTCATCATTTTAGCCTTTGCCTGCCTGTTTGTGTTCGGGCTTCATCTTTCTGTCCATCAAATGACAACTGCTCTCCATCACAATGACAATGTTTTTTCCTCTTCCCTCCTCGGACTCTTACTCTGCTCCGACTTCTTATTCCTGTTAGGATGTGTTTACAAGCCATCGTGGTCTAGATGTCAAGAACATTTTACCATTTCATTTCTACAGTCGTCTAATACGACGTTTTCATAAATCATCGTGGTCCTGATGTCAAGAACATTTTATCCTCCGTTCATATTGCCATTTTTATATAACCATGTGCAATAGAGTCGATGTTTGGATAAACTCGTGGTGAAGTCAATGGCTACCATTCTTATGTAAAGCCTTATGAAGGACTGCCTTTATCCTTAAAAGTGTTTGGAGCGCTTCTTGGAAACCAGAGCATCTCTCTGTAATAAATATACCTGACAACGACACAGATTTGGGGATGCTCCGTAGTCGTTCGCAGCAAACTACTAACAACATTGATTGAAGATTTATTGGACCGATCGTCATCTGTAAGTGCTTCGGCCATTCAACCTTTGTCTTCTATTTAAAATGAATCATTAAGTTTGTTTATCCCAAGCATTATAGATCTGCGTAGTGTATGCATTTCCTGAATGAATTGGTACTTACCGAAGGGTGATAGATCTGTATAATTTTCAATTTTGTTTACGCCAAGGATGATAGATCTGTACACTTTTCTTCAATGAACAGCTAATAACCAAAGTTCATGGAGGTCAGTACCTTAATATCCGACATTCCCTAGGCAAGGGGATGCGTTCAAAAATGTTATGGTACGAAATAGGAAGGGATGAGGTGCTCGGAATCTGTCTGTGAGGCATCTCTTCAGTGTTTTCCGATTTTGCGTTATGTGGAACTTGCATCTTGTTGCAGCTGAAGATGGTTATTTAGACAGAATATTGTCAAGGCTAGGGTTACCACATCTTTTACTTCCTTGCATTCCTGGTAGTGCTGTGTTACGAAGAGCACAGCAGAAGCAGCTGTGTCTACTGTTTACTGTTTATGTTAGGATGAGCGTTGAGATTGTTTAATTGTTGTAAAAATAGTACAGTAATATTTGTAAATGAACCGGTGGTTTATTCGGTATAATAAAGAGAGATGTTGCCAAGTTTACTGTGCACATTTGTTCCATCTTTCTCTCTATTTGTGGTTTGTTTTCATATCCTTGATAGTTCGTGGTCATGACATGGGATGAGCGGTTTCTGGTGGTACTCTTTAGGAGAGAGAATACATTAAAATGAATTTGATGGAAAGTTTGCAGCTCTGAATAATAGTTCAATTTTTGTTACATATAATTATTTTGTGAATACAGAGACCATTTAATAAGTTAGTTAGTTTAAAATACAGAGACCATTTAATCAGTTAGTTTGTTCCTTTATTTTTATAAAGGAATTTATAATTTCCTCAATAATTAGTTAATAAATATTTCTTTATTAATCGATTGAATAGCAGTTTATAGATAAATACTAAACAGTGATTGTGAAAAACATTGAATTAGCATTATATAATTTAATGTTACTTGTATTAAAAATAGTTCATGTTTCTTGTGTTGTTGTTATATGAGTTGTAAAAAAGAAGTTTAAATAGTTCATGCTTCTTGTCACTGCACTAAACGGGAGCTTGACTGGGTTACCCTAACACTTACCCCCGGCTGAAGAAAGGAATCCCTCCTTTTGGGAGGGACTCTCAGGAACGAATCCAGAAGAGACGGCTGAAGAGAGGAATCCCTCCTTTTGGGAGGAACTCCTGGGAACGAATCCAGTGGGGCGGGGCCTGTAGTTCAGAGGATTAGAGCATGTGGCTACTATGTAGTTCAGAGGATTAGAGCATGTGGCTACTAATTGAGATAGCTGTGATGTAAAGCATTGTTGTTATATGAGTTGTAAAAAAAAGTTTAAATGTTATAGGATTTGGATTTTTTCTAATAATCATGATCTAATTATATAATTTTTAATAAATTAATAAATTTTTATTGTTAAAATTGAATTTTTGAAAATATAAATAAATTCAGTACCTAAAAATGATGCTGGTTGATTATGCAATCTCAACAATTACCCTAAAACCTCCACTATTACATATACGTCTTTATATTCACTGCCAATTAAATGTTCAATTAACTCATGTAAAGAATTCAGTGCAATGAACAGCAATCTTTTATGATGATTCGATTGATTATGTGATGCCACACAGACACAGTCACGCCTGTTCTTCATTTCCTTCAGCAACATTTCCATTTTGACCTCTTTGAAATGCTAGCATTGTTAAATCTGCCTTTGCTTTTTAATTGTGCACTGAATGCACATTCCATAACGAGTAAAGTTGATGCTCATGTCTGATCTTGCGTCCTCACTATTTGCAGAAAAAATGTTGATAACTTCATACTAGATTTCTTAGGCCTCCGGAATTAGATGCAGGGACTTAACAAAGGAATGAAATGATGGTGAGAAGATACACATCACCAAAGCAGCACCAGCTTCTTAACAACAGATAATTGATCATTGAAATCTTCAGATATTCAGAGACTGATAGAAAACTAAAGGATTTTTCAAATACAATGCTCGCCCAACTTCAAACCCCTGAGACTTGTTTTTGAGATGGGTTCTTCTGACACTTGATACTTGTTTTTGAGATTGGTCTACAAAAATAATGCAGTGCCATTTCTTACTTTTGAAACTAATGTGTTTGTAACTGATAGCTTTAGAAGCATTAACACGTTTTTTATGTCTTTTGTTGTCATAGCATTTCGGATCATTTGTTAGCACTGTTTTTTATATAAAATGATTTGATTAATATCCATAAGCTCACTAATTATCAGTAACTTATGACTCCTCAAGTTATAATATTTTCCCCTAAAATTTTCGGACTCCAGAAACACTACATGATGTATACCAACCATTCTTATCACACAACAAAACCAACTATACAACATAAATTATTAAATCTCGGACTCCAGAAACAATACATGATGTATACCAACCATTCTTATCACACAACAAAACCAACTATACAACATAAATTATTAAATCTGAATAGGACAATCAACGCAGGTTTACCATACAAGCTTCAATCTCTATATCTCTGTAACATAGATGAGTCTGGATTATGCACCAGACCTTACTCACTAGGCCTTTATCATCGCAAATTTACACTAAAGGCATATTCATCTGGCAGAAATTACAGATCTCCTTGATTATCTTCCATGCTTGGATTCATGCTTAACTCTAAACAATATATGGTACAGGTTGAACCGAGTTTCCGGTAGGTCTACTACAGGTAGGCAGCTCCGGTCCTAAATCCTCAAACTCGGTCGATGGCCCTGGGGCATGTGAATGACTCGCTACAACAGTTAGGGTTTTCTTTCCTCTGCTCCATTATATGGATTTTCGTCTTCCAATTTAGGCATTTGGGCTTTTTTTTCCTTGGAATTTGGTTACATATATTTTTTTGTTATTTAAAATTTAATTTTTGAAAGCAGAAATGAATTATGAAATGATTTTTTTCCTTTAAATCTGGCTACATATATATTAGATGATTATTTTTTATTATTTAAACTTAATTTCTAAATACAAAAATAAATTTAACATACTGAAAAAATCTTTGATCACTTAAATTATACAATTTGTGGATCTAACGATTCCAGAACACTTAGATTATACAATCTGTAAATCTAACAATTCCAGGTAAACTACAACTTTTAAAAATATTCACATAGATTTTCCTCTGGCAACAGCCTCTTTTTAAAAAGCGGTTCCTTTTATTTCACTGTAGGCGGCTCTTATATTTTGATGGGGATGAGACAACGAATGGATATACAACACAGAAGTCAATCTGACTGACTCACTCACTCACACCAGGTTAAAAACCAATTGGTTGAATCAGAGTTGGTGGCAAGATAGTATCTCTATTACCATAAAAGATTGTCTACACTTCCCTGAATAATACATTGCATAGTAGCTCTCTGAAATAGCACAAAACCTGCTTATAACCCAGTATTGGTATGCAGTGTGTAATAATACTAGCACAACCGCATTTATAAAAATGGTTGGTATAAGTTCATAGGTACCATTTTGAACCTTTCCAATCTAATAATAACCATCTACTTGGGCAACCAACCATTTTTATAATGTAACTGTTCTAATCATACATCAATCAGAAATTATAACCATCTACTTATGCAACCAACCATTTTTATAATGTAACTGTACTAATCATACATCAATCAGAAATTATTTCAGATTCCATATTCATCTAAAAATTTTCTATAAGATTCCACATTCATCGAAAAGTTTTCTATAGATCTCACACTCCTAACCTGCAAAATAAGAGTGTTGCTCTTCCAAATGCGTTCTTTTAATGCATGTTGTTACTCCATAACCATGCTATTGCTCTACAAATGCCTGCTGCTGTTTGTGCTCTCAACTTCTGAGAGTTTGCAAATGAAATTTTCAAAACGAATTTTCAGAGTTTGCATTAGGTTTTCTATGGTTTATATTTTCTTCTGTTAGCCGCGAGCACCTCCCCATTCTCTTTCCTGCCACATCCTTTCGTATTCTTGCTCGGCCTAGTGTTTTGTATTATTATTGGCCTTTTTTTTATTAAGAGGGAATCTGTTTCCTCTTCCTGGAAATGGATCCGGATCCATTCCCTATGGAACTGTTTCCCCTAAACCGGAATGGTTCTCAAACTTTTTTTGGGTGTTTTTGCAAAACCAGTGATTCCAAGATTCTGGTGCATATCGAAAGCAGGAGTGGCACCCTCCCTAGGCAATTCTAGCTATCATATCCTAGATTAAAGAACATCATTGTCAAAGCCGTTGTTACTTACTCTAATAAAGATAAAAAATGCCTTGAATGATCAATGATAAAAAATGAAAAAGGTAGAATTATATTCTGTCGTTTTCATCAAATGTTTCTTCCCTGGTCAAATCCAGCAGCATCAAAAGCATTTTCCCTTCAGAAACTCCTTGATTCCAAGTTTTTAAAATGTCCCTTTCTTCTCCTATAACTAGATAGTTTGCATTTTGTAATGTTTTCTGGATCTTTTGTAGGTTAAACATATGATCCCATAGTTCAAAGCTGATTATAATTCCTCGGTCACAGGCATGTAGAGACCAAGTCAGGGAATGAAACTGGAGGTTGAATGCGAAGAACTATAACTATAAAGCCGTGTCTAATTCTGTTGCTTGTAATGTAAGTAAAGTACAGACAAATTTGTGGTTTGGACATGGGATGTTGGGGATGAAGTCTGAAATCATTGTTTGATATTTGCTTCAATAACAAATTAGGCAGATATCATGCACATGGTATATTGTAGTCGAATTACAAATAGTCATTTAAAAGTGGCACTGTCTCAAGCATCACAACTCCATGCATAAGCATTAAAAATTCCTTCTACTAATATAACAATAAACTGAACTACTTTTTTATTCCGAGAGTAGTGATCAGATAATCTCGGATGACCAGAAGATACATTACCAAACTCTTTCACTATGGATAATTCTCTTGTTTTTTACTAAATGTTACTCTGGCCATTTTCAACCATTTCCAATAGGTGTACGCCTATTGAGGTAATAAAAGATTACATTTTTCGGAGGTGACCACACACAGCATTAATGGGATATCATTGTCCATATTCGGTGTTGTGTGTGATGTGTTATCTTCTCTATTATTTTCTCTATCCATTAGTCTCAGTGTTTGCAGGTCGATCCCAACAAGTGTTATCAAAGCCTAAGGTGAATGGTCGTTGTTGTGAAGAGAAACCGCTGAGGTCGCGCACAAAGGAGAAACAATTGAGAGTTTGTTCGCCTCGAGGAGTTGGTCGTAGAGCTGACCAGTGAGGTTGTTGGTAAGGTCGAGTAGAGGACGAGCCAATGATGGAATCAATGGTGGTGGGGAGCCTGGGGGCCATGCCAGGAAGGTTAGTGCCCTGATGCGAAAAGGGTTTAGCACTGATGATGTCCACTTATCGCCTGAAGAAAACACAGGTTGCAACTTGGATGTGAGCGGTTGGGTTTGACAAATTAACAGGCACATAGTCCCTTTGTGGAAAGAGACTCCCTCTACATGTCTCAGTTGGAATATCTAGTTGATCCAACAATCGAATAATAACGATCTTCACCAACCATTGAATTTTGAAGCAGAAGGGATGCCAACTACTATGGAGGTTTCAATCCCACTCACTGATTGACGGTGGATATAATTGTTTGTATGCTTGCTCCTATTCAATTAGGGAGAATACTACAGAAAGAAACAAAGCCTAATTTCTTCGATTCTGTGTTGCATATTAATATTGACACTAACGTTCAATAGAAAAACAAGATTGCTCGCTTCAACAAACGTGAGGGAGCCCAAGAACACATTGTTTGTGCTTTAGCTAACTTGGCAGCTCATGGGGACAACAATGGAAATAATGTTGTTGTGGGGCGATAAGTAGGAACTCTTGAAGCATTAGGGCATCTCACATATTGAAGGAGTCAAACAGGAAGCAATTGGAGCACAACATAACTTGACATTTTGATGAAAAAAAATAGAGGGGCGATTGTTGAAGCTGGCGGTGTCGAGACCTTGCTTACCCTCGCATAAAACTGAGGCTTAGTCAAAGAAATGGCCATGATCTTGACGAGCATTGACACATGAGACAACGGGTGTTTTTTGTGTGCAATTTCATCCTCAAATCTGTGTGTGTTTTTCCAAGCAAAGTATTGGAGATGTATTTTTCCTCGACCTGAGGGGCATGGTAATATCTCACGCTGCACTAGATGGAGTGGTGGTGGTAATGGAGATGGTGATGATCTCGAGGTAAAGCTTGTGGAGTGCGAGGTGGACATTTTGCATAACTGAGAGCTCGAGTGTGAGGAAGAGGACTTGGTTGCCCACTGAGATGGTAAGGCAAAGGTCTCGAATGCAAAATTGGATGTGGAGTTAACACGTTTTTTATATGTAAATGGGCATACAACTATAAGACTTGGTTAAGCATGCGTACCTTGGGATCACCAGTAAAGTCTAGGCATAGACCTAGGTGATAGGGGAGAGCATACGGTATTCTCGAATACCTGTGAGGGAATATTGACCGGTTTTTGTCATGGGAAAGGGGGAGAAAGTTAGGTCAAGAGTCATGGTTTCAGGCACATGGCTTTGGTAGCCCATGAATTGCATACTCCATTGAAATTAACCTAGAGGTGAGAGGTGAATTCTCTCTTGGTTGGCTTGGTCAAATTCGGTCAAGGAAGTATATCTTTGTTGGCTATAGTGATGGAGATAAGGGATGTAGATTGTGGGATCCTACTACCCACAAAATCTTCATTAACAAAGATATGTACATGGAACAATCAAAAGTTGTTTAGGATCGCAAAGGGAGATTTGTTTGCAAACTCGGGGAATCATTATATGGCTTAAGGTAACCAAGAAATGATACAAAATGTGTGATTCCTTCATGGTGAACCAAATTTTCTTAAGAAGTGAGTGTGATCATTACATTTATAGCATATTCATTATCTTGGTGTTGTGTTGATGATATGCTTGATGCAAGAAAAGCATGGTTGAGGTCAACAAGTTAAAGGTTTTAGTTGGTTAGGGTGTTTCACATGAAGGATCCAAGAGAAACAAAACAAATCTTGGGCATAGAAGTATACAGAGATGGAAAAAAAGGCAAGTTGTGGTTGTCACAAGTCTATGGAGAAGATATTGATGAGGTTTAGTATGAACATTGTGAAATTGGTAAATATCCCTTTAGCTTTCCATTGTAAACTTTCTTCAAGTTTATGTCTTAATAATAAGGAAGAAAATGATTAAATGTCTCATGTACCTTATGCAAATGCAATAGGATGGTTGATGTTTGCGATGGAATGTTCAAATATTTCACATGCAGTTGGTGTTTTCAGTAGATACATGGCAAAACCAGGTAAAGAGCATGGAAATGGGTGCTTCGGTATCTTAGAAGCATGAGTATCATGTACATTGGATGCAATGATTTAGTCAATAGTTATGCCAATTGATACGGGAGCATCGTCATCAAAGCACAAGTGGAGGACAACCCAGCGCCCTAGCATGCATTTTGAAGTGATTTTGAATTTAAAAATGCCATGTCATAAAATATCTTGAAAAGATTGTAATTAAAGAAGATCTTAAATGTTAAGAGGTTGAACCATCACGTGAGATCGATGGAGATTGTATTTTCTTTTATGTAATTAATTGCACTACACATATGAAGCATTCACTCTTATATGTTTGTAACAATCATTTATTGTAATAAGCCTTAGTAGTTGAAAGCTTTTAATTTGATAGGATAGCACTAAGGTAGTCGGAGGGAAAAGATCTATGAGCCCTCTTGTATAAATATATGTATTTTATGCCCAAATGAGGCTGTTGAAGGTTGTTGAAGATTATTGTAGTTGAAGACTGTTGAAGCTTATCAAGTTGTATGAGCCCAAGTACATATCATTTGAATGAATATAACATAGAAGTGTTGATCCAAATGTTTGGTGTTGTTGTTATTGTGTCTATCTGAATGAATGGTAGGATTTCTGTTTAATTGTCATTCTCTGTTATTATTTGTTCTTATGTTATGAATGCATTACATGGTTGAATGTATGAATATGTGAGGATTAGATAAGTTTCAATTGTTTCTCTTCTACGAGCTCATGCAAGGAGTGCATAGTGTACGCAAGGTGCGTGTTGAAAGATTCTAGGGTGACTCAGAAGCTCATGAGAGAGAACGTGGAGTTTCATATGCAAGATGTGCATAGTGTCCGCAAGGTGTGAGTTGACAGAGTCTAGTTTGACTAAGAAGCTTAGGAGAGATCACTTGAAGTTCATTTGCAAGGAGTGAAAATGACCACGCAAGGTGTGCGTAGGCAGAAACACACTCAATGTCATATTGTTCAAGAGGAACAATTGAGTCGTGCAAGAACTATTGCAAGGAGTGCACAGTTTCCCACAAAAGGGTTATGTGAAAGAACCTTGTTACAAGGTGTGCTCAGTATTGACATTCAGCTAAGTGTCGAAGAAACATTCTGAGAAGTTATAAGTTTCGAGAAGGAACAAGCTCAGAAGAGATAATGGATGGAAATTCTTCAATAGGGAGGAGCTCACTAAAAAATTCACAATCAACGAGCAAGATCCATTCAGAGAAATCATGATCTTTCTAGACTGTGAGATCTGGGAAAGTTGCTCGGAGGATAGTCTTAAAATCCTTCAGAACTTTGTGTATTCAGAGGTTTGAAAGTATATAAGGAGCAGGATCGTCGAAGTATCGAAGAGGCGAAGTGAAATCCTAGTCGTCGTTATCAAGGAGAATACATGGTAGCAAATCCAAGAGTCCGAGAGATAAAGCTCTGGAAGATTTGCGTGGAGTAAAGGACAATTCTCACGAAGTCACGAGGGCCAAAGAAATCTGGACCGTTGGATCCAGAAGGACACGTGGCAAAGATCCGCATACTTCAAAAGAAGAGAACTTCAGAGAAAAGTATGTGTGGAGTGTACAAAACTCTCGAAGCTCGAATTGTTGAAGTAAATCATGGTCATCGATCTGAAAGGGAAACATGTCATCAAATCGTGGAATTCAAAAGGGTGCACTCCAGAAAAGAAAGGAGAAAGTGGAGCCATTGACTAGAAATCGCCCGAAACTCCAAAAGGTAAGAAGTTAATCCTAGCCGTCAATGGTTGGGACATGTGGTGTTAGATCTATCACTTCGGCGGTAGGACACTTCGTGGAAATTGGAGAATAAAATCCCGAAGGTCGAAAGTCCCAAAGGTCGAAGCCAACAGGAGTTGTTGATGAACAAAGGGACACGTGGAGAGTGGAGATTCACTCTGGAGAATTTTCACTCCGGGAGAAGTGAAGTGTGAAGGCATGAGAACTCTCGAATGCTGAAACATCGGAGTTCATCTAAGCCGTCCATTGGAACCTGACACGTGGCGGAAGATCGGTCACTTCAGAGGATTTACACTCCGGGAGAAATAGGACTAGAGGATCATTGACTGGAAGTAGTCCGAAGTAGGGACAAGGGAGAATCTTGACTGTTGGTCAAGGTGAGCACGTGGCGCTAGATCCATGGCTCCAGGTACGGAGCACTTTGGAGGAAAAGTTGTTTGGAATGCTCGGAACTCCCGACGTCGGAGTCCCAAAGTGAATCATAGTTGTTGGTTGTTGGAGGAGTGCATGTCGTAGATCTTGTTTGGGTGATTTCGTCGGTCCGTAGTTCGGAGAAAAAGGAATTAGCTGCACTAGAAATAGTCGAAGCCTGAAGTTGCAAAGGGGGCTAACCGAAGGTCATAGCCCGCGGTCATAAGGAAGCGGGGCCTAGTAGAAGAGCTAGTGCTCGCCACTTAGAGTTACCAGAAGTGCTAGAGAAGGGCGTAGGTGAATCAAACCATGTGGGTAACAAAGAAGGGACCTGTGTGAATTGATTTCAGGGTCTAGCAGAGACCCGAAGAGCTGATTCGGCTGAGTTTATTGAAGATCCTTGATCGGGAGGTCACGCAACCCCGAGGAGAGAAGGGGGGTTGCATCAAGTGGTATCAGAGCCTAAGAAAAGGTTATGTCTGATACCATCAAGTGGTATCAGAGCCTCAATTTGTGCTCTGTGTAAAAGAAGGAAGTATTCTAATAAAATCAAGTGGTATCAGAAACAAAAGTTTCTTTTTAAGCTCTGTGTGGAGAAAGCTCAGCACAATGTCGCCTAGAAGACATGTGGAGCGACCTGTAGCAAACCCAGTTGTGGAAAGGGAGATGAGAGAACTTCATGCGAGATTAGATGCTATGGAGACAACACAAAGGAGAGCACCTAATGTTGGAGACGTCATTGATGCAGAAAGTGAAGACGTGGAAGTTGAAGGAGCTGCAGGAGAAGATGTTGCAGAAGAACACTTGTTGAAAGTTGTTGTCAAATTGGAAGCAAGAGAAAAAATAGAAATCCCAATGTACGAAGGCAACTTAGATGTTGAAGAATTGTTGGATTGGATAAGAGCAATGGAAAAATACTTCGACTATGAAGAAGTTGATGATGAGAAGAGAGTAAAACATGTTGTCATCAGATTGAAGGGACACGCAACACTGTGGTGGGATGAACTACAGGCTGACAGAAGAAGCAAGGGAAAACAAAAGATCAAGAACTGGGATAGAATGGTAGCCAAGATGAAGGATAAATTCATACCCAAAGACTATCAGATAAATCTGTTCAGGAAATTATAGAACCTGAGACAGAAAGGACAGACAGTAAAAGAATACACCAAGGAATTTTATAAGCTAAACATCAGGGCTGGACAGAGAGAGAAAAATGATGAAAAGGTTGCCAGGTATATTAATGGTCTGAGATATGAAATCCAAGATGAAATCAACATGATAACGATGAGGACAGTGGAGGATGCTTATCAGATTGCATTGATGGCAGAAGAGAAGTTGGCCAGGAAACAGAGCTAGCGAAGAAGAGGAAGAAGTCTAAACAGAGGTAAGGGAATTATCCATGAGGGACAGAAGTCGAAGGTTGATACTGGAAAACCACACAGTCACTCAGAAAGAGGAGGAAGTTCCCAAGGGAGACAATATGGTGGAAGGAATGATTTTCCTCGAGGAAGAGGAAGAGGCAGAGGAGGAGAGGTGAAGTTTTATGCATGTGGAAAAATAGGACACATGTCTTGGGAATGCCCCACGAGAAAGAAAGGAGGAGGTGAAGCTCACATTTCAGAAGCATAGAAGCGGAATGTTGAGGAAGAATGTGCAAAATATGGGAGATCTTTGATGATGAAGAAGGTTCTCTTGAAGCCAAAGCCGGAAGTGGAAAAACCAGTGCAGAGAAATAGTTTGTTCAAAACTGCTTGTAAGACCAAAGACAGGGTATGCAAGGTGATAATTGACAGTGGAAGCACTAATAAATGGTGGAGAAATTGGAGCTGGAGACAACTGCACATCTGAGTCTGTATAGAGTTTCATGGTTTCATAAAGGACACCAGGTAATGGTAACTAAACAATGCCTAGTTGAATTTAAGATAGGAGGATATAGAGATGAGATTTTTTGTGATGTGATTCCCATGGATGTATGTCATGTCTTGTTGGGGAGACCATGATAGTTTGACAGAAATGTCATTCATGATGGGAGAACACACATGCCCTGGAGAAAAATGGTAGAACACACATGCTACTACCAATAGAGGAAAAGAAAGTGAAGGAAGAAGCCAACACAAGTATACTTCTCATGAGTGGGAAGGAACTCCTAAGTGAAGTGAAGAAGGAACAAAAGATGCAATTTGTTGTGGTGAGGAAGCCTATAGTCATTCTTACAAGTACTTCCATGGATGATCTGCCTAAATAAATTCAGAACTATTATAGAATTTTGCTAACATAGTAGTGGATGAGTTACCTCGCTCGTTACCACCCATCAAGAGTATCAACCATCACATTGATCTTATACTAGGAGCGAGTATAGCAAACAAAGAAGCATACAGATTGACACCTCAAGAGAATGAGGAGGTAAAGAAATAAGTCCAGGATTTGATGGACAACGATTTAGTCAGAGAAAGCTTGTGTCCATGCGCAGTACCAACTGTGTTGAGTCCAAAAAAAGATGGAGGATGGAGAATGTGTACAGACTCAAGAGCCATAAACAAAATCACCATCAAGTACATATTTCCTTTGTCGAAGATGGATGACTTAATGGATTGTCTCAGTGGAGCAAATTATTTTTCAAAAATAGACCTGAAAAGTGGATATCACCGGATAAGGATGAGAGAAGGTGATGAGTGGAAAACAACCTTCAAAATGAACGAAGGGTTGTATGAGTGGCTTGTTATGCCATTTGGCTTAACAAATGCCCCAAGTACTTTTATGAGGTTGATGAATGAGGTATTGAAAGATTTTATTGGTAAGTTTGTGATTGTATATCTGGATGATATATTGGTCTTCAATAAAACTGAAGAAGAGCATTTGATACACTTAACGTTAGTGATGAGAACATTGCATCGAGAGAAGTTGTTGATAAACCTGAAGAAATCCTCTTTTATGAAGACAAAACTCTATTACCTGGGTTTTATAATCTCTTCAAATGAATTGAAGATGGATCAAGAGAAGGTGAGAGCAATCAGAGAATGGTCATCGCCAAGGAGCATATTCAAGGTGAGAAGCTTCCATGGATTAGCGAGTTTCTATCGGAAGTTCATTAGAAATTTCAGTAGTATTTGTGCACCTATATTATATACGGTGAAGAAGAGACATAAATATTTTAAGTGGATTGAAGAAGCTGAGAAAAGTTTCAGGATATTGAAGGAGAAGATAACAAAACAACTAATTCTGGTCTTGCTAGATTTCGAGAAGACGTTTCAAGTACGATGTGATGCTAGTGGAGTAGCAATTGGAGCAGTCTTGAGCCAAGATAATAGGCATGTTGCATATTTCATTGAGAAGTTGAATGACAACAAGATGAAGTACTCCACATATGATAAAGAATTTTATGCAGTAATTCAAGCCTTAAATAAATGGAGACACTACCTTGTTCCAAAAGAATTTGTTTTGTATAGCGATAATTAGGCTTTACTGATCCAGATGGATATCGGTGGCCACTCACCTTTTCCAACTGGCTCAAAACAATTTTCTGACATTTTTGGCAATTTACTATTTTTAGCAGTTTTTACTTCCGAGGCCATTTTGAGGGCCTAAATGAAGGTTTTTTGGTATCGAGCTCCTCAATGATAGTCAAAGGCATGATTGAGCCCCCAAAATGAATCTCCTCGATGATACCTTTCCAACAGGCTATCACACGCCTAAAACGGAGATCGTATGCAAAAGTTACGACCCCGGGAAGTTGATGTACTAGCTTACCCAAACGAGGCCCACATGACTTTTGGCGCTTCATCTCCTAGGGTTAGGTTTTTGGATGTCTAGGGTTTTTGACATTCTTTCTTATTGTAAAAAGGCCTTCAGAGACTCATTGTAACCTTCTTCTTTCGAATGCGCGCTGTCGTCACATCTCTTCTCAGAGATAAGCCGCCACCATTCCAGCAAGCTTGTTTCCACTGCATTTTACAGTTTCAGCTTATTTCGTTATTGAATAGAAAACCAGTTTTATTGTATCTCTGTTATTTTGTGTTAAGCACCTGTTAATAATCTGTATTCATTTCGTTCTGCTCATAAAATTTGGATTAGTGGTATCGGAGTGGTCTGCTCCTTGTCGTCTTAATGCATGTCCCCAACGAGGTCGGAGTACAAAGAGTTGGGTCTCGAGCTTGTTTCTCTTGAGGATAGAAGCTCTCGCACGCCCAAGCGACCTCCCATGGCAGGAGAAAAGAAATATGACAGGACAAGAGATCCTTTCAAACTGTTGATTGAGGAAGCCCTCATGCAACAGAGGAACGAGATGATGGATAGTTTCGCGCAAATCCCTCGGTGACTACCAACAGGCGACGCATCTTCTTCGAATGGAGGCACCGCCCCCTTCAAGGTACAAATAAACTTTGATATTCCTATATTTGAAGGTCAGATAGACACAGATGCCATAGACAAGTGGTTGAATCTACTAGAAGGGTATTTTTCTGTTCATAAATTTTCGAATAGAGAAAATATTACTTTTGCACTCCTCAAAGTCGTTCCCCATGTCAAAGATTGGTGGGAAACTTTCTTTGAGCAAAAGGAAACAGAGGAAAACTCATTATTTTCAGTCATGACCACTTGGGAATCCTTCAGGGATGCTATTAAGGAACAATACTACCCTGTCGGAAGTTATGACGACCTGTATACCAAATGGACCACATTGCGGCAAGAAAGAGACCAAGAAGTGCCAGATTTCACAAATATCTTCCATACCTTGCGCACCGAGTTGGGTATCAAAGATTCAGAGCGACATCTGGTGCTCAAGTATCGCGGTGCTCTGCATAGGTACATCTAGACCGAAATGGAATTTTTGTACATCTCATCCTTGGGTGCGGCCTACCGTTAGGCCATCAAAATCGAGCAGAAGCTCAAACAAAAGACGCAGCAATTTGGGCCTAGGAACCCCTCACAACAAAATCTAGGAAAGGGCGGCCCCAACCCACCGAACAAAGGACAGAGCAAAGATGGACAATATCAAGACAACTAGTACAAGCCGCAAGCAAAGAAGGACACCGGAAAGACAAAGAAAGATACTGGGAAGTGGTGCGACTTCCATAAGATCCCTTGGCATAACACTGCTGACTTCCACTCAAAGAAGTTGTTGGTGGCCGAAGTGAAAGCCTCTGAATCAAATGCAGATTCTGAATCCGAGACAGAGCCAGAAAGGGGAAGACGGATCATTGACGTGGAACCCAATGCCACCGTTGCTACCACCAAGCTCCAGGCTGGTGAACCGGACGAGCCAGAAGAAGGAGAGTGCCTCTTCCATTGACAGATGTGGGTAAAAGGCACCCCGCTGCAATTCATCATTGATAGTGGTAGCCAGAAGAACCTCATCTCAGCAGAGGTCGTCAAGCAGCTAGCCCTGCCAACAACACCGCACCCACAACCCTACACCATTGGATGGCTCCTCCAAGGAAGCGATCTCTGCATCAACCAACAGTGTCGACTGTCATACGGCATCAAGCCCTTCAAAGATGAGGTATTGTGTGATGTTGCTCCTCTTGAAGTTTGTGATGTTCTTTTGGGCCAACCTTATTTATGGAAACGTCATGCTGTATATGAGTCTAGGCCTCGTAGTGTTATTATTACTTTGAACAGGAAATTGTACAGGATACCCGAGGCAGTCCCACCTAGTGCTATTTCCTTGATCTCTGCTAAGCAATGCAGGAAGGTCATCTCTCAGACGGGGAAGTTTTTCTTCTTAGTGATTCGCTCTCAGAATAAGCGAAAGATCGCAGCCACATCCAGGGTCTCTGTGGCCGACCTCTCCACACAGCAGAAGCAGGTAGATAAGATCGTGGAAGAATACTCGAATATCTTCTCCTCACCTATAGGGGTACCTCTGCACTGCCAGGTCAAGCACCCCATCGATCTGACCCCCGATGCACCGCTGCCCAATGGGCCAGTCTATCGTCGCTCTTTGTTAGAGAATGAGGAGATCAAGCGATAGATATAATAACTTCTCCACAAGGGGCACATCCACCCCAGCTCATCACCTTGAGGGAGCCCAATCGTGCTGGTACAGAAGAAAGATAGAACCTGGTGACTATGTATTGATTACCGGGCTCTGAATAAAATCACTATCAGAAAACGATACTCGATTCCCCGAATCGATGACCTCCTTGATCAACTCATGGGGGCCAAATACTTCAGTAAGATTGATCTGAAGTATGGCTACCACCAGGTCCCGATAGAACAGACAGATGTATGGAAGACCGCCTTCAAGTCAAAGGAAGGACTTTTTGAATGGTTGGTCATGCCCTTTGGATTGACAAATGCTCCAGCCATTTTCATGAGGATGATGGACAATATCCTGCGACCATTCACCAATACTTTTGTAGTGGTGTATCTGGATGACATTCTAATTTACAACAAGACTTGGGCCAAACACTTGCAACATATTCAGCAGGTTCTGCACACCCTGCGGCAGCACAAGCTATATGAAAACCTGGAAAAATGCTCCTTCGGCATGGATAGGGTCCATTACCTGAGCTACATCATTGATCAGCATGGTGTACATGTGGATCCAGCCAAGATCCAAGTCATCCGTGACTGGCCAGCCCCAACAACACTCACTGAGCTTCGGAGCTTCTTGGGACCTGTTAATTTCTATCGCAAGTTCATGTTGGGTTTCTCCCATATTGCATGGGCCTTCAGCCAAATAAAAAGGGGTGGTGGTAAGGCAAAATTTGCGTGGGGCCGGTCCCAACAATAAGTGTTCGATGATTTAAAGCAACGCTTTTGCTCAGCTCCAGTACTTTCACTACCAGACCTGCAACATCTCTTTGAGATAGAGACAGATGCTTCAGAATATGTTGTGGGCATTGTTCTCACTCAGCACAGCCACCCTGTGGCCTATCATAGTGAGACACTGTCTATAAGTACCCTACTTACGACAAAGAAATGTACTCCATTGTGCAAGCATGTCGCCAGTGGAGACATTACATTCTTGGGAAGGAGACAGTCATCCACACTGATCATAAGCTACTGTAGTTCATGCAGACACATGGAAAACTACAGAATGACCGCCATCAAAAGTGGTCCACATACTTGCAACAATTCCACCTCAACATCAAGTATAAAACATGAAGCAACAATCGCATCGCTGATTGCCTTAGTAGATCGACAGTCGCGACACTCACCACGGTTCTAGACTCTTGCGGCCATGATACATCTGGATGGCACCAACTCTATGAGATAGACCCTGACTTCGCCACCACCTACCAAATGTTGGGTGCAAATGCAGTTGTCGATAATTTCCATCTTCAGGACGGGTTGTTGTGTCGTCTGGGCCATATCTATGTTCCATCAAGTGAGCGAGCGAAGCTGATCTGGGAAGCACACTATAGTCGGGTGGCAGGACACTTCGGCGTGGAAAAGACAGTGGCGATGCTACAAAAACATTTCTACTGGCCAAAACTTCGACAGGAGGTCAGCAAGTATATCAGGTCCTGCACTGCCTGCGCTATTGCCAAACTAACCACTAAGAAACAGGCATATACTGTAAGGGGCCGAATTAAATAAACAACCATTTAATTTACAACATAACAGTAAAATTCAAGAAATTTCTATAATTTAGCACATTCGCCTACAAATTTATCAATTATAATAAAATTTTATAAGAGATTAAAACAATGCATAATTTGAAATAATACCTGAACCTGATGCTAATAATCCTCCGTTTGTCCGTCACTTGCCTCCTTGACCACTTTTGCAAAACACTTCCCAAAACCTAGTTCCTCCCTGTCAACTAGGTAACTCCCTAGCTCCAAGATATCATAAGGATATCCTGGCCCTCGTGCCCAAAACCTCCAGCAACCCCGGTGCAATGATACAATCCTACTCCATAATTTCACTTCTCTCTGCAAATCTAGAGCTCCCAAAATCCATCCCCCAACCTCCCGTAGAATGACCTCCCGTCCACCTCCTTCCCTTCCTTATCCCCCCTTCACCGACTTCCCCCGCCTCATTTACTCCCTACCTAACTCATTTATTACCTTCTTATCATTTCCCGTTAATGCCCCCTTATCCCCTTTATTTAATATCTTATACCTTGTAGTTAATATGTTATCCCTTATTGGGTACGTAAATTAATTTAATAATTTATTATCCTCCTTTTATTTATTTACCTTATTAATTAATGAGTTAATTAATACTTAAATTAATCATTGACAATCATCAATAACTAATTAATAATAATTAATTAGTTAATGTTATTTCAAGAAATGATTATGGTTTAGCTAATCTTTTAGGACAGCTATATTATTAAATTAATTATAATTTAATAATCATATTCATCTATTTAAGCAGGGTCGTTACATACACCCACCCTTCAAGAAACTTCGTCGTGAAGTTAAGGTATCTTATGGTACAAAGGACAAGAAACATGGTTCACACATTCATAACAAGTAACCGACATTATTAGTAAGTAAGTCAAGAAAACTCATACATACTAGTGTATATGTACAAGAAATGCATGTGTAGCTAGTAC
>ML778165.1:646126-687222 GCA_009831015.1 Picea engelmannii | reverse complement strand
TATATATATATATATATATATATATATATATATATATATATATATATATATATATATATATATATATATATATATATATATATATATATATATATATATATATATATATATATATATATATATATATATATATATATTAAATTTAAAATTTTATGCAAGCGTATTATTACTTTTAAATAAATTATTACAACTAAAAATTAATATATAAAAAAAAATGATAATTTAATTATTAAAAAGGCGTATTAATACTTTTAAACAACTTATTTAAACCAAACATTTATATATATATATAAAAATATCCGGCATTCGCTGGCAGCCTTTAAGGTCGGGCTTCTGGCATGAGGCCCATGTGCCCGACCTCCGACTCTCAATACCAAACACCTAAGTTGTTCCTTAATCCTAACGCTACCTCACTTCCGCCTCTCGTCTCTTTGCTCTGCTCTTGGCGCTGGTGTTGGTAATGCCCGCCATCAACGTTGTTGAGCTTCTGGTAAGGGAATGGGATTGACATTAGCAGTGCACCAGAGTTTTCCACATTTGTAATTTCTGAACGTTTTTTCAACAACAGGTGCATTCTCAACAGTTAGCTTTTCTGAACTAATTTCAGATTTAGTTGCTCCCAATAGTTGGTTATTAGATGCCAGGTTATCAACTGGCATCTTCAATTCAGAATCCATCATATCGCATTCTCCAGCTGGATGTCCAGAATCATTATTTCTTCTGCTACTGATGCGTCTTCTTCATGGAAGCAACAACAGCACAATGGTTTCAAGAAAGGTATTTCATCAGACAAATCCGGCGTTGGTCTTGTTGCAACCTACATGAAGACTAAGAGAGGATCTAAGCATTCTGTTCATACCGTTCGAGCTGCAGGCGCTAAAGTGAAGACGACAAGTGCTCTCACTGGAGTTATATTTGAGCCTTTTTCTGAAGTCCAGAATGAGTTTGTACAAGTTTCTCAATCATTCTCTCAGTGTTTGGCCAAAAAGAAGTTCTCATATAGTTGTGAAGGAGAACTGAATGAGCAAATCAACGTGGAGTACAACGTTTCATATATTTATCATGCTCTCTTTGCCTACTTTGATAGGGAAAATGTGGCTCTACCAGGCTTTGCAAAGTAATTCAGGGATGCCAGTGACGAGGAGCGGGGACATGCAGAAATGATCATGAAATATCAGAACATCAGAGGTGGTAAAGTTAAACTACAATCCATTTTGATGCCTACCATCATGGAGTTTGACAACTCTCAGAAGGGTGAAGCCCTTTATGCCATGGAGCTGGCCTTGTCTTTGGAGAAACTCACAAATCAAAAGCTTATGAACTTGCACACTGTATCCCAAGAGGCTAACGATGGTCAGATGACGGATTTCATCGAGGGAAAATTTCTCACCGATCAGGTTCAAGCTATCAAGAAAGTATCAGAATATGTGTCTCAGTTGAGAAGGATAGGCCAAGGGCACGGTGTATGGCATTTTGATCAGATGCTCCTGAATGGAGGTGATGTGGCTGTAATGATGTGGAAACGCATGATACAGAAGGCCATTTTCCCCAAATCAGATTGTGTTGCTATATTAATTGATGGATTTTGTGACCTAGGAAGAGCATCATAAGCACTTAACTATTCTCTAGAGGCAATTACTAGAAGAGTGCAAATACCAGTTGAAACAATGACAAAGTTGAAGAACGCTTCGAGACAAGCAGGTAAGCAAGATGCATACAAACAAATTGAAAAAAAATATTTTAAAAGTATTTCAAGTCAGGCCAAGTAATAGCCAAGGTGTAAATTGTTTAAGTGCTATTTCCATTTCCTTGGTGATGCTATGGTTATTAGGGAATTTCAAAAATCTCGAGGATGTTGACTGAGGAAGTATAGATTAAGCTCAGGAATAGGAAAAATTGTTTTCTAATTACTGATTGTTGCAGTTTTTGTTGTATTGGTTGTATCTACCTTTTTTTTTTTTTTTTTGGTGAAATTGAAGTCTGTTGAATTTTATTATTAATTATATTTTCCCTTTTCTAACCTTTCTAATTTCTGTCAAATCTACTCTACAACACTTATTTTCTATCCTTGACTGCGTGGAGATGCTAAACATATGGCTTTGGTAACTTTTCTTATTTTAGGAACCTCCAAATATTATTTGTTGTAGCTGGTATTCATTAAATTCCATCATAGTAAACTGCCCATTCCTTCTTGATAATTCGCTGCATAAAAACGTCCTACAGGCCTGCATTGATTAGGTGTCATGAAGTTGTTTTATTCACCTCCAACAACCAACTCATCATCAGTACTTGTTGTGCCTTCATTCAAACTGCATAAGATATCCAGTATATCAGCCACACATGTGACTTTCTATTCCCATAAAGAGAAGCTTTCCGGCGAACTTCCCCTTTAAGGATATGCCAATTTGGCTGAGAAAAGTCGTTCCAGATTAGTTTTCATGCATGTATAAGATGCTGACATAGGCTTTAATATTGATTAGAATAACCCAGTTACTAATTGGAACAAAAGCAGTCCATTAACTTTTCTGTTTGACAATATTTAGCTAAAGCAATTTGTTTTAAGGCCTTATTTGCTTGGTAGGTTTAGGTAAATTACCAAATATGAAATCCAAGGCGAATTAGGGTTTCATCTATCATGCAAAAATGGATAAATCAGCTTATAAAATTATCTCACATGCTAATTTTTGACGAGGGTCGAATTAGGGTTTGAAGTAGACAAAATGAACAAATTACATGCAAGGTTTTTTGCTACTCTGTTCCTTTTTAGCAACAAGGAATTCCTGCACTTTTAGGGAAACACATAAATCTTGCCCTAAATTTTTGCATGCATGATGTAGGGGTAGGTTTAGGTTGATCGTAGTTTTCAACAGCTATATGTCATAAAGATTTTGTTATGATACCCAAATATTTCTGTAACAACCCTAGTAGTTAAAATTTGTGTTAAAATTAGTATTGCATTTATTTTTATTAAAATTTATGTGTTTTGTTTGCAGGTTAAGCAGAGGGGAATTTGAGCTTGGAGTTGGGAACTTGGCCCATAGGCCCATATTTTAAACTAAGATGCTCTGATACCAAATGTAAGGGGCCGAATTAAATAAACAACCATTTAATTTACAACATAACAGTAAAATTCAAGAAATTTCTATAATTTAGCACATTCGCCTACAAATTTATCAATTATAATAAAATTTTATAAGAGATTAAAAAAATGCATAATTTGAAATAATACCTGAACCTAATGCTAATAATCCTTCGTTTGCCCGCCGCTTGCCTCCTTGACCGCTTTTGCAAAACACTGCCCAAAACCTAGTTCCTCCCTGCCAACTAGGTAACTCCCTAGCTCCAGGATATCATAAGGATATCCTGGCCCCCGTGCCCAAAACCTCCAGCAACCCCGGTGCACTGATAAAATCCTACTCCATAATTTCACTTCTCTCTGCAAATCTAGAGCTCCCAAAATCCATCCCCCAACCTCCCGTAGAATGACCTTCCGTCCACCTCCTTCCCTTCCTTATCCCCCCTTCACCGACTTCCCCTGCCTCATTTACTCCCTACCTAACTCATTTATTACCTTCTTATCCTTTCCCGTTAATGCCCCCTTATCCCCTTTATTTAATATCTTATCCCTTGTAGTTAATATGTTATCCCTTATTGGGTACGTAAATTAATTTAATAATATAATTTATTATCCTCCTTTTATTTATTTACCTTATTAATTAATGAGTTAATTAATACTTAAATTAATCATTGACAATCATCAATAACTAATTAATAATAATTAATTAGTTAATGTTATTTTAAGAAATGATTATGGTTTAGCTAATCTTTTAGGAAAGTTATATTATTAAATTAATTATAATTTAATAATCATATACATCTATTTAAGCAGGGTCGTTACATATACACCCCTCTTCCTACTCCTGACAGGCCATGGGAATCCATCTCAATGGACTACATGTCGAGCCTCCCATCCACCAAGCGGGGAAATGACTATGTTTTGGTGGTTGTTGATTACTTTTCTAAGATGGCGATTCTGGTTGCCTGTAAGAAGAGCATCACAACAGAGGCCACTGCCAAGATCTTCTTTGAACGAGTCTGGGTACATTTTGGAATCCCACAAACCATTGTCTCAGATCGGGATAGTCAATTTCTCATCACATTCTGGTTGAGCCTCTAGTCACTGTTGGACACCAAGATCACCAAATCCACAACCTTCCACCCCCAGACAGATGGCCAAACCGAGGTTGTAAATCGAATGATTTTGCACATCCTTCACATGTATAATTCAAAGAAACCTCGCACATGGGATGAGAGCCTTCCCTATGTCCAACATAGCTACAACCGAGCCTTGCATAGCTCAACTGGCCACAACCCCTTTCAAGTGGGGTTGGGATTCCAACCATTGGGTCCCATTGATGTTGTACTTCCCCTTGCGGTCACCTCGACTGACTCATCTCCTGCTCCAACTGAAGCTGACAAAGCCACCCGGTTCGTTGAGCGGATCCAGCACATCCGCCAATAGGTTCAAGATATCCTACAAAAGTCCAATGACAAGTACAAACAACGCCATGATCAACATAGGGTGCCACATAAGTTTCAGGTGGGCAACAAAGTTTGGTTGCACTTGCAAAAAGAACGCCTTACAGGACCCCATCGGAAGCTTCGCCCACTCCGTTATGGACCGTACACTATCACCAAGGTTGTGGGGGATAATTCTTTTGAGCTCAACATTCCTCCTTTCCTTGGTATACACTCAGTGTTCAACGTGGATCTCCTTCGCCCTTATTTCCCACCATTATTGGACACCTCAGAAGTAGCAGAACAGCTGACACCAACAGAGCTCAACCCCAACTTCATACAACATGCATCCAGTGATCAGATTGTGGACAGACAGATCAAGGGCACTCGACAACAAAGGATCCATCTTTATCGAGTCGTCAAAGCAAGGCAGCTCCTGCACCAAGGCAAGTGGCTCACCCGGGGCCAAATTCAACAGAAAACTCCTCATCTAATGGGGGACCTCAACGCAATGGAGACCATTTCTTCCTAAGGAGGGAGGATTGAGCCATATGGATATCGGTGGCCACCCACCTTTTCCAACTGGCTCAAAACAGTTTTCTGACATTTTTGGCAATTTACTATTTTTAGCAGTTTTTACTTTCGGGGCCATTTTGAGGGCCTAAATGAAGGTTTTTTGGTATCGAGCTCCTCAATGATATCTAAAGGCATGATTGAGCCCCCAAAATGAATCTCCTTGACGATACCTTTCCAACAGGCTATCACGCGCCTAAAATGGAGATCGTATGCAAAAGTTACGACCCCGGGAAGTTGATGTACTAGCTTACCCAAACGGGGCCCACATGACTTTTGGTGCTTCATATCCTAGGGTTAGGTTTTTGGATGTCTAGAGTTTTTGGCATTTTTTCTTATTTTAAAAATGCCTTCAGAGCCTCATTGTAACCTTCTTCTTGCGAATGCGTGCTTCCGTCACATCTCTTCTCAGAGATAAGACGCCACCATTCCAGCAAGCTTGTTTCCGCTGCATTTTACAGTTTCAGCTTATTTCGTTATTGAATAGAAAACCCGTTTTACTGTATCTCTGTTATTTTTTGTTAAGCACCTGTTAATAATCTGTATTCATTTCGTTCTGCTCATAAAATCCGGATTATTTACAATTCATAACCAGACATGAGAAGTTAAATCAAAGACATGCTAAGTGGATGGAGTTTATGCAAAATTTCACTTTTGTCATTAAACATATTTATGGTAATGCTAACAAAGTTGTCGATGCATTGAGCAGGAGATGTCTGATTCTACAAGAATTTCAAGTAAAAACCTTAGCGTTTGAACACCTTAAGGAGATGTACTGTGATGATCCAGATTTTAAAGAGGCATATGAAGCATGTGAAAATCATTTGCTCATAGACACAATTCAGTGGACAGAGTATTTGATTCAATATGGATTGTTGTTTAAAAGTAGCTAGTTGTACATACCAAAGTGCTCGATGAGAGATAATCTGTTGAAAGAAAAACATAGTGGAGGTCTAGCAGGAAATTTTGGCCATGACAAGACATTTGCACAGTTGAAAAGTTCATACTATTGGCCAGGTATGAGGGCAGAGGTGAAGAAATTTATAAACATATGTAAGATTTTCCAGTATGCAAAGGGGATGTGATTCCATATTTGTTGTAGTATATAGATTCTCAAAGATGGCACACTTTATTCTAGGCCATAAAACTAATGATGCAACACACATTGCAAATCTATTTTTCAAGGAAGTTGTGAGACTTCATGGGTTTCCCAAGAGTATTGTATCAGACATAAACACTAAATTTGTTGGTCATTTATAGAGAACATTGTGGAAGAAGATGGGGACGAAATTTTCCTTTAGTTCAACATATCACCCTCAAATGGATGGATAGACTAAGGTGGTAAATCGGAGTTTAGGAAATTTGTTGAGGATTCTGGTCACTGAACATCATAGCCAGTGGGATCAGATTCTATCACAAGCATAGTTTGCCTACAATGACTCACCAAACAAGAGTACGAGGAAGATTACATTCCAAATAATATATGGGATGAAGCCAAGAGGAGTATCATATTTGAGATATTTGGAGAAGAATGAATTTAGAAGCGTTGGAGCATATGACTTCACTGCAGAAACGCAGAAGCTTCTTAATCAGATCAAAGAGAAATTGCAGAACAACAACAGAGAATATAAATGCAGAGTCGATCAACATAGGAGAGAACTTCAATTTGAAGTGGGAGATCAATTTTTGGCACATCTCAGAAAGGAAAGGTTCCCAAGGGGAACATATAACAAACTAAAGTTGAAGAATATAGGACCGTGCAAGATCCTAAGGAAATTTGATGCCAATTCTTATGAAATAGAGCTTCCAAAGGATGTGGGAATATCGCCCATATTCAACATTTTAGACCTGTATCCTTACAGGGAAGATGACACCAAAGGATTAGAAGATCAAAAAGAGATACAGTGGGAGAAGAAGATGCCTATAGAAGAAAATCCGCAGATGGAGAAGATCATAGATCAGAGGATTTGTAAGAAGAACAGAAGGAAGACTTATTTTGAGTATTTGGTAAAGTGGAAAGGACACCCAATAGAATATTCCATTTGGGTGAATGAAGCAGATATTCAGAAGCATGGAAAGCTAGTGCAGGAGCTCATGGACAGGAGTCCATGAATTTTTTTCTAGAGGAATATGATGCATGAGGATCGTCATCAAAGCGCAAGTGGAGGAAAACTCAACGCCCTAGCGTGCATTTTGAAGTGATTTTGAATTCAAAGATGGCAGGTCATAAAATATCTTGAAAATATTGTAATTAAAGAAGATCTTAAATGTTAAGAGGTTGAACCATCGTGTGAGATCGATGGAGATTGTATTTTCTTTAATGTAGTTAATTGTAGTATAGATCTGAAGCATTCGCTCTTATCTGTTTGTACCGATTATTTATTGTAATAAGCCTTAGTTGTTGAAATCTTTTAATTTGATAGCACTAAGGTAGTCGGAGGGAAAAACTCTATGAGCCCTCTTGTATAAATATATGTATTTTATGCCCAAATAAGGTTGTTGAAGGTTGTTGAAAGCTGCTGAAAATTATTGTAGTTGAAGACTGTTGAAGCTTATCGAGTTGTATGAACCCATGTACATATCATTTGAATGAATATAACAGAGAAGCGCTGATCCAAATGTTTGGTGTTGTTGTTACTGTGTCTATCTGAATGAATGGTATGCTTTCTGTTTAATTTCCATTCTCTGTTATTATTTGTTCTTATGTTATGAATGCATTACATGGTTGAATGTATGAATCTGTGAGGATTAGATAAGTTTCAATTGTTTCTCTTCTACGAGCTCATGCAAGGAGTGAATAGTGTCTGCAAGGTGTGCGCTGACAAAGTCTAGGGTGACTCAGAAGCTCAGGAGAGATAACGTGGAGTTTCATATGCAAGGTGTGCATAGTGTCCACAAGGTGTGCATTGATAGAGTCTAGTTTGTCTCATAAGCTCAGGAGAGATAACTTGAAGTTGATTTGCAAGGAGTGCAAAGGACCACGCAAGGTCCTTTGCAAGAACTATTGCTAGGAGTGCATAGTTTCCTATAAAAGGGTTATGTGAAAGAACCATGTTGCAAGGTATGCTCAAGATCAACATTTGGCTAAGTGTCGAAGAGACATTCTGAGAAGTTAGAAGTTTCAAGAAGGAACAAGCTTAGAAGAGATAGTGGATGGAAATTCTTCAGTAGGGAGGAGCGAACCGACAATTTCACAATCAACGAGAAAAATCCATTAAGAGGAATCATGATATTTCTAGACCGTGAGATCTGGGAAAGTTTCACAGAGGATAGTCTTAAAATCCTTCGGCACTTCGTGTATTTGGAGGTTTGAAAGTGTCTAAGGAGCGGGATTGTCGAGGTCCCAAAGAGGTGAAGTGAAATCCTAGTTTTCGATATCAAGGAGGATACATGGTAGCAGATCTGAGAGTCTGGGAGATAAAGCTTTGGAAGATTTGCGTGGAGTAAAGGAAAATTCTCTCGAAGTCGCGAGGGTCGAATAAATATGGACCGTTGGATCCAAAAGGACACGTGGTGGAGATCTGTGTACTTTGGAAGAAGAGCACTTTGGAGAATTTTTTTTTTGGAGTGTACAAAACTCCGGAAGCCCGAATTGTCGAAGTAAATCATGGTCGTCGATCTGAAAGGGATGTGCATCATCAGATCATGGAATCAGGAAGGGTGCACTTGATAAATGAAAGGAGGAAGTGGAATCATTGATGAGAAGTCATCTGAAGCTCTAAGAGCTAAGAATTTAATCCTAGCCGCTAGTGGTTGGGACACCTGGTGTCAGATCTATCACTTCGAGGAAATTGGAGAGTAAAATCTCGAAGGTAAAAAGTCCCAAAGGCCGAAGCTAACAGGATTCGTTGATGAACGAAGGGACACATGGAGAGTGGAGATTCACTACGGAGAATTGTCACTCTGGGAGAAGTGAATTGTGAAGGCACGAGAACTTCTGAAGGCTGAAACATTGGAGTTCATCTGAGCCGTCCATTGGAATATGACACGTGGTGAAAGATCGGTCACTTTGGAGGATTTACACTCCGGGAGAAAGAGGATAATAGGAGTGTTGACTGGAAGTCATCCAAAGTAGGGACAAGGGAGAATCTTGACCCTTGGTTGAGATGAGGACGTGGCGTTGGATCTGTGGCTCCGGGTATGGAGCACTTCGGAGGAAAAATTGTTTGGAACGCTCGAAACTTCTGAAGCTAGAGTCCTGAATTGAATCATAGCCATTGGTTGTTGGAGGAGCGTGGGTTGTATATCCTCTCTGGGTGATTTCGTCGATTTGGAGTTCAGGGAAAAAGGAATCAACTGCACTTGAAACAGTCGAAGACCAAAGTCGTGAAGGGGGCTATACAGAGGTCATAAACCATGGTCACAAGGAAGCGAGGCCTAGAAGAAGAGCTAGCGCTGGCCACTTTGAGTTACCAGAAGTGCCAGAGAAGGGCGCAGGTGAATCAAACCGTGTGGGTAACAAAGAAGGGACCTGTTTGAATTGATTTTAGGTTCTAGCAGAGACCTGAAGAGATAATTCGGCTCAGTTCATTGAATATCCTTGATCGGGAGGTCACGCAACCCTGAGGAGAGAAGGGGGGCTACATCACCAATTCAGGAGGTTTAGACAAGAGGAGATCTACCTTAGGTTCAAATTATTGATGGAGGTGAAGTGGTCCATACTGGAGAAAACTGTGTAGACATGTTCACATAACCAATATTATTAGTGAACCTGTGGTGGTGTTTTGTTTCTCTTAGATTTCAATAAAGGTGATGATTGATTCATTGGGAAATGTATCATCTAAATTGTTGTCAAGGTGGATATTGTTGGGTGGTGAAAAAAAACATATTTCCGTTACAATATGAGGCAGGTTTCTCAAGTGTTCGACTTTCCATATTCCTCAAAACGATTGATAATATCTTGTTTAAACATGGAATCCCATGAGGTGGTGTTCCATGAGAATTGTAAATTCATTTATCCACTTGGATGAGTATTAATGTGATCCAGGTGGATATTGGTAGCCACCCACTTGTTCCAACTGGCTCCTCTTTTCAATTTTTAGTGCAACACATTCTTCTGTGCTTCTTTGTAATTGTGGGTTCTACACTTTCAGGGTTCTCTGAAGCCCAACACATCTTCTAGGTGGATACCGATGGCCTCCCACCTAATCCAATTGGATTATTTTGTATGTTTTCATGTCAGCACATCTTGCTATACTTCCAGGTATGTTTTGGGGCCCTAAACAATGTGCTTTTATCTCACCACAATCAAACTATAGATGGAGTCAGAGTTTGACAGTGTAATGTGTAGTTCTCGAAAATACCTTTCCAACGGGCTATCACGTGCCTAAATCGAAGATCGTATGAAAAAATTACGACCCCTGGAAGTTAATGTATTAACTTACCCAAACGAGGCCCACATGACTTTTGGCGTTTCATCTCCTAGGGTTAGCTTTTTGGATGTCTAGGGTTTTGGCATTCCTGTTTATCATAAAAATGCCTTCAGAGCCTCATTGTAATAATCTTCTAGTGAATGAGTGTAGCCGTCACATCTCTTCTCTGAGATAAAGTTGTCACCATTCGAGCGAGTCTTGCACTATGTATTTTTACACTCTTTAAAATTATTTCATTAATAGAAATCAAGTATTGTTGTATTTCTCTGTTTCTGGAAATTTTCATAAGTATTTCATTGTAATATCTTTGCTTTCATTTCATTCCGAAAATATATCTGGATCAGTGGTATCAAAGCAAGCTACTCTTGATCATTTTCCAGTGCATGTCCCCGACAAGGTCTGAGTATAGCTAGTTGGGTCTCGAGTTTGTCTCCCTTGAGGACAATCACTCTCGCACGCCCAAGAAACCCTTGATGGCGACAGAAAATAAAAATGGCAGAGCATAAGATTATATTAACCTGTTTCTTGAGCATTCTCTCACGTGACAGAGGGACAAAATAATGGAGACTTATTCACACATCATTCAACATCTACCGATAGCAACAGGTGCATCTTCATCAAGAGGCCATTTTGGAGGAACCTCTCCCTTCAGGGTACAAGTTAATTTAGATATTCCCATATTTTAAGGTTAGATAGATGTAGATTCCCTAGAAAAATGGTTAAATCTATTAGAAGGTTATTTATCTGTTCAAATTTTTTATGACAGGGAGAAGATCACCTTCGCACTCCTCGAGGCTATCCCCCATGTCAAACATTGGTGGGAAACTTACTGGGAGCAAAGTTCCACAGAGGAATTTGGAATATATGGGGTCTATCCCACTTGGTATTCTTTTGTGGATGCGATCAAAGAACAATATTATCATGTTGATAACTATGAAGACAAGTACATGAGATGGACCACACTATGGTAAGAGAAGAGCCAAACAATGTCAGAGTTCACAAATACTTTCCATACCTTGCGCACCAAGTTGGGTATCAAAGACTCCGAGAGAAATTTGGTTCTGAAATATCGTGGGGATTTTCATAGGTACAGCCAAACTGAAATGGATTTCCTAAACATCTCATCATTAGGAGCTACCTATCTATATGTTGTCAAAATTGATCAGAAATTTATGCACCAGAACAAATGGGAATTTGGGTCTGCAAATCTGCAATGACCAAAGCACGGTAAATACGACCCTACCCAACAACCTCTAGACAACCAGTCCAAGACACAGGACAAAAAGGGTAAAATAAAGACAAAGAATGACATTGGGAACTGGTGTGACTTCCACAAAATCCCCTGGCACAACACCGATGAATGTCGCTCAAAAAAGTCATTGGTGGCCGAGGTCAAAGACATAGAGTCGAATCCTGATTCAGGATCCGATCCAGAAAATATTGAAAACAGACAGATCATCGACGCAGACCCCACTGTTATTGTCACGACCACAAAAATTAAGCTAGAAGAACCAGTAGATCCTGAAGAGGGGGAGCGTCTCTTCCATTCACAAATGTGGGTGAAGGGGACCCCATTGCATTTCATTTTTTATAACGAAAGCCAGAAGAACCTCATCTCAATTAAGGTCATCAAACGGTTGGAGTTGTTGACAACACCACACCCGTAGCCATACAACATCGGGTGGCTTCACCAGGGACGAGATCTTCGCGTTAGCCAACAATTTTGCATGTCCTATGGCATCCATCCCTTCAAGGATGAGGTAGTGTGTGACATTTCCCCTCTTGATGTCTGTGATGTTGTATTGGGCCAACCATATATGTGGAAACGTCATGATGTCTATGAGTCTAGACCCCATAATGTCATTATTACTCTGGGAGGTAAGCTCTACAGGATACCAGAGGTAGTTTTGACTACTGCTCCACCAAAGAAACACCGCAAGATAATCTATCATACTACAAAATTCATCCTCTTCATAGTCTGTTCAAAGGATGCACAGAAGACCACTACAACCACTGCAGCCTCAACACCTTCTATCCAGTAAAAACAAATTTTCGAAGAGACATAAGATATTGTTTCTTCACCTACAATGGTTCCTACACAATGCCCCATCCAACCCAAAGACAAAAGGCTTGTGGAACAGATTCAATCCCTCCAACAATAGGTTTGTGATAGTCTTCTTCAATCCAAGAAGCACAAATTCTCCAACAAGGCACACAACTCACCAAGCGTCGGATTCAGAAAATGCTTTCCCCTCTTCCCTAGGCACTCAACGCAATGGATACCATTGCTTCCTAAGGGGGGAGAATTGATCTAGGTGGATATTGGTGGCCATCCACCTATTCCAACTGACTCCTCTTTTCATTTTTTAGTGAAACATGTTCTTCTGTACTTCTTTGTAATTGTGGGTTCTACACTTTCAAGGTGTCTGAAGCCCTACACATCTTCTAGGTGGATATTGGTGGCCTCCCACCTAATCCAACTGGATTATTTTGTATTTTTTCATGTCAACACATCTTAATGTACTTCCAGCTCCGTTTTGGGGTCCTAAACAGTGTTTTTTTGGCTCACCACACTCAAATTGTATAAGGAGTCAAATTTTGACAGCGTAATGTGTCATTCTCAAAAATACCTTTCCAACATGCTATCACGCGCCTAAAAAGGAGATCATATGCAAAAGTTACAACCTCGAGAAGTTAATGTACTAACTTACCCAAACGAGGCCCACATGACCTTTGGTGTTTTATCTCCTAAGGTTATGTTTTTAAATGTCTAGGGTTTTGGCATTCCTATTTATCATAAAAATGCCTTCAGAGCCTCATTGTAATCATCTTCTGGAAAATGAGCGTAGTCGTCACATCTCTTCTCAGAGATAAAGATGCCACCATTCTAGCGAGTCTTGCACTCCGTATTTTTACAGTCTCTTTACAATTCTTTCATTAATAGAAATCAAGTATTGTTGTATTTCTTTGTTTCTGGCAATTTTCATGAGTATTTCATTGTAATATCTTTGATTTCATTTCGTTCCGAAAATAAATCTGGATTAGTGGTATCAAAGCAGGTTGCTCTTGATCGTTTTTCAACACATGTCCTCGACGAGGTCCGAGTAGCCATTTGGGTCTCTATTTTGTCTCCCTTGAGGACAATCACTCTCGCACTCCCAAGAAACCCTCGATGGTGGTAGAAAAGAAAAACGGTGGAGCAGAATATTCTATTAACTCGTTGCTTGAGCAATCTCTCACACGACAGAGGGACGAAATGATGGAGAATTTTGCACACATCCTTCAACGCCTATGGATGGAAATAGACACATCTTCATCAAGTGCCCATTTTGGAGGAACCTCTCCCTTCAAGGTACAATTTAAAGTTGATATTCCCATATTTGAAGATCAGATAGATGTAGATGCCCTAAAAAAATGGTTAAATATAGTAGAAGGTTATTTCTCTATTCAAATTTTTTTCGACGGGGAGAAGATCACTTTCTCACTTCTCAAGGCTCTCTCCCATGTCATACGGTTGTGGGAAAATTACTGGGAGCAAAGTTCCATAGAGGAATCTGGAATATATGGGGTCGAGCCCACTTGGGATTTTTTTGTGGATGCGGTCAAAGAACAATACTATCTTGTTGATAACTATGAAGACCAGTACATGAGATGGACCACACTGTGGCAAGAGAAGAGACAAACAGTGCCAAAGTTCACAAATACTTTCCATACCTTGTGCACCAAGCTGGGTATCAAAGAATCTGAATGACATATGGTTCTGAAATACCATAGGGATCTGCATATGTACATCCAAACCGAAATGGGTTTCCTAAACATCTCATCATTGGGAGTTGTCTATCGATATGTTGTCAAAATCGAGCAGAAATTTAGGCACCAGAACAAATGGGAATTTGGGTCTGCAAATCTGCAACAACCAAAGCATGGTAAAGGCATCCCTAACCAACACCCTCTAGAAAACCAGTCCAAGACAAAGGACAAAAAGGGTAAAGTAAAGACAAAGAATGACACTAGGAAGTGGTATGACTTCCACAAAATCCCCTGGCACAACATCGATGAATGTCGCTCAAAACATTCATTGGTGGCTGAGTTCAAAGACATGGAGCCGAACCCTGATTCAGAATTCAATCCAGAAAATATTGAAAACAAACAGATCATCAACGTAGACCCCACTGCTACTGTCACAACCAAAACAATTCATCTAGAAGAACCAACAGATCTTGAAGAGGGGGAGAGTCCTTTCCATTCACAGATGTGGGTGAAGGGGATCCCATTACATTTCATTGTTGATAACGACAGCTAGAAGAGCCTCATCTTAGCTAAGGTCATCAAACAGTTGGGGTTGTCGAAAACACCACACCCATATCCATACAACATTGAGTGGATTCACCATGGATGAGATCTTTGCGTCAACCAACAATTTCGCATGTCCTATGGCATCCATCCCTTCAAGGATGATTTAGTGTGTGACATTTCCCCTCTTGATGTCTGTGATGTTGTATTGGGCCAAACATATATGTGGAAACGTCATGTTGTCTATGAATCTAGACCCCATAGTGTCATTATTACTCTGGGAGGTCATCTCTACAGGATACCAAAGGTAGTTCCGACTACTGCTCCACCAAAACAACACTGCAAGGTAATCTCTCATACTGCAAAATTCATCCTCTTCACTTTCTATTCAAAGGATGCACAGAAGACCACTACAACCACTGCAGCCTCAACACCTTCTATCCAGTAAAAATAGATTGTCGAAGAGACATAAGATATTGTTTCTTAACCTACAATGGTTCCTACACAATTCCCCATCCAACCCAGAGACAACAGGTTGGTGGATCAGATTCAAACCCTCCAACAATAGGTTTGTGATAGTCTTCCTCAAGCCAAGAAGCACAACTTATCCTACAAGGCACACAACTCACCAAGCGTCAAATTCTAAAAATGCTTTCCCCTCTTCCCTGGGCACTCAACACAATGGAGACCATTGCTTCCTAAGGGGGGAGGATTGATCCAGGTGGATATTGGTGGCCACCGACCTGTTCCTCTTTTCAATTTTTAGTGCAACACATTCTTCTATACTTCTTTGTAATTGTGGGTTCTACACTTCCGAGGTAGTTTGAATCCCTACACATCTTCTAGGTGGATACTGGTGGCCTCCCACCTAATCCAATTGGCTTATTTTGTATGTTTTCATGTCATCACATCTTGTTGTACTTCGAGGTCCGTTTTGGGGCCATAAACAATGTTTTTTTGGTTCTCCATAGTCAAACTATAGACAAAGTCAGAGTTTGATGGCATAATGTGTAGTTCTCGAAAAGACCTTTCCAATGAACAATCACGCACCTAAAACAAAGATCATATGAAAATGTTACAACCCCGAGAAGTTAATGTACTAACTTACCCAAACGAGGCCCACATGAATTTTGGCGTTCCATCTCCTAGGGTTAGGTTTTTGGATGTCTAGGGTTTTGGCATTCATGTTTATCATAAAAAGGCCTTAAGAGCCTCATTGTAATAACCTTTTGGCGAATGAGAATAGTCGTCACATATATTCTCATAGATAAAGCTGCCACCATTCTAGTGAGTCTTACACTTTGTATTTTTACAGTCTCTTTACAATTATTTCATTAATAGAAATCAAGTATTGTTGAATTTCTATGGCAATTTTCATGAGTATTTCATTGTAATATCTTTGCTTTCATTTTGTTCCAAAAATAAATCCGGATCATAATGAGATATCATTTCCTCCTATTCATCTTTGTTGTGTGTTATGTGTTATCTTCTCTATTATTGTGTTTGTTCATTAATATCGGTGTTTGTGGGTTGATCCCAACATACATATAGTAGCTCAAATGATACATTGAATATTGGATTTCTTGAATAATTTAGCAGCTGTTGTGTAACAACTTAACATCGGGTGAAATATATGCTAAATAAATAATAATAAATACAATTTAGATAAAGAATACTCCAACAAAAATGTTAAAAATTTGTGTACTTATGTAGTAAGATGTTTTTCATTATGGGTTTTATATCTTTGGATGGGATATATGGTGTGCTCAATTCGTCAATTTTCCTTAATGACACTTAGGGCTATCTGGACCATCCCTTCCATAATGACCAACTTCTTTGCGCTTGTTTTTCCTCCACTACGTCAAGTGCCTCTCTGTGACATTCATTTCTTCATTGAGTTCATAATTGATCCATTCACACACAATTTCTTGTTGGCTTGAAAATTTTGATGCTTCTCTCCAAACAATTGGTATTTTCTCTTGTAGACCATTTGGTTATCAGAAGCTATACTTTAGGGAAATTCAAGCAATGATACTTTATCACAAATCAAGTTATCGAATCTCTAGGAAAACAAATGGGCACTTTCAATTTTGTTTGCTAACATCAAGGAGAGAATTGAGCAAACCTATGTTTGAGATTTGAACTATCTAGTCAATTTTGTGCAACGACATCTTTGTAACCCATGGTGATTTGATATTGAGAGAACGAAATTTTGGGTGTTATTTTTTCTCATGAAACCTGACATGTGAGATTGGAGATTTCCCAGTGGAGAGAAAGAAAAGTTGAACTAGTAAGTGGGGAATTATATGTATATATATCTTCCAAAAACTAGCACTTGTGGGGAGACATTTGTGGACATTGTAATGTGGTTGGTGCCCTTATGGTTCATGGTTATGATAGGCCTACTTATTAGGTGGTCATGGAAAACTGGGTGGGTTGGCCTAATTTGTTTGAGAATGAGGTACACTTTTTTTATTGGAATGCATTGTCCCTCATGGGTTTGGTGTTTCACCTGTATCTCTTCTCATAAGGAGGTCATCAATCTCCTCTGGGAAACTAAGAAACACAAGCACCAAGATGTTGTATTAAGTATTTAAATTTTTTCTATTAAAGTATAGAAACTTAAACATGGAAACCACTACCTCTTTCATGTAGCTCATGTCATGCATGCTTATATCTATCCTTCACTTATATCGCTTCTCGTAGCTCTCTAGCCTTGTAATAATATTGATATTTCTTTAGAAATATTTGTTTCAATTCATCCTATATTCAGATAGTATTTCCTCCAATTCCCATGAACCAATGAAGAGTTATTCAACAAATTACATAGTACATCAAATATGATTATTCAAAAAAGTACATCAAAATTGAAGAGAAAGGTATTTGAATCTTCACTAGCCATGCCATGAAAATTAGGCAGAACAGAAGGTGGAAAGTTTTTCATTTGGATCATTCCATCTAATTTTCAAATTGGAAATTCAAAAGTCACGGCTTCTTGCTAGTTTGAATCCCCTCCTTCCTCAACCATATTATCTTTCCAAAAATTTGGCTCTCCTTGGATCATAGAGTCTACAGAAGGAATATATTATATTGTAGATTCAGGTTCCTCCATAGGATTTTCTTGGAATTCTAAGTCTTCTTATCTTCTAATCAATTCTTCTATTTTTGCAGTAGAGGGTATGAATACAACATCAATAGTGTAACTATCTCCAAGAGTGGCTAGTACAATGTTGGATTCAAAAACTCCTTTGTTGGAAGCAGATTGGGATCTGGATGGCGTTGATATTATGGTAGTTGCGGGAGGTATTAACCTCCACGTGTAACCCTGACAAGAATAGAAAATTTCGGGAAGCAAGAAGAAACCCTAAAGCATTGGAAATAACCCTAGAATACAAGTCGGCTAAAGGAAATATTTAATATTGAGTTTTTTTAGCCTCCAGAATGAGAAGTCAACCCTGACAGCTAAGGGGGAGAAGTATAAATATAGGACACCAGAGCTCATTTGACACACACAACTCGCAACTATAGAAATTTAGTTGTGCGCAAGTATGGAAAGTAGTTGTAGTTGTAGCTACTACAACTTGTATTTTCAGTTTCAGTCTTGGACTCTCTCTTGGTTATGGTTTGAACTTTCTGCTTGGTATGCTAACTCAAGAGAGTGATATGCTACCTTGATTGGCTATTAGGCCTAGGTTTTTCTTCCAAATTATTCTCTTTCAAGGTTAAGGTGCTCAGGGGTGGCTTCAGCCTATGGTTGGGTGAAAATATTGCTATATTGTCTATGGTTAAATGAGCACACCTATTATTTCTAACAGGTTATGGGCCCACACTATCTTTGGACAATTTAATTGCTGGAAGATAGATTGGGAGGATTTTTCTCAATTACAGTTGCAGTTGCAGTCAAATTTTTTGTTGCATCAACGAAACCCTAACCCTCTTGTTAAGAAACCTTAAGTGAAGAGATTGACATAATTTCTGGATAGCCTAGTGCGCCCTAACCTAGCACACCTCCTGGTACTCTCAGCAAGCTAAGACATCAAGTTTTATTTTTTGGTCAAAGTCAAAGGTTAACCAAGTCAAAGTCAAAGGTTGACCAAGTCAAAGAAGTCATGACTTACTCTATGAAGTCGAAAAACAAGTTAGAATGGGATTCTAACTTCAAAGCATGGAAGACAAAGGATTGACCTCATCCTTTCCTAGAATAAAATGTTGGATATCGTGAAAGGAAAGATCGTGGAACCACAGTCTGAAAAAGGAAAAGAGAAGGAACCTCGTAATATTTCATTTATGGAAAAGTTCAAGTACATTGACATCAATGCCATGAGTATCACAGCGGACTCTGTAAAAGATCACTTGATACCCTACATCTCTCATCTTGACTCATCTAAGAAGATGTATGATGCCCTAACTATTTTTTTCTCAGTCATAAACATTAGACAAGTAATGATTTTGAAGAATGAGCTTCGTGAGATGAAAATGAATGATGATGAAAGCATACCATCATACTTTGTGAGAATCTCTCAGCTAAGATATCAACTACAAGCTATTGAAGAAATCATTTCAAGGAACTGGTAAATATAGTATTCAACAACCTTCCCAAGACATGGGATGCATTTATCGCAAGCATGAACACAAGAAAGGAATATCTCACATTTGAAGAACTTTGGACTTATTGTGCACAAAAAGTATCAAGGAATAACACAAAAGAGAAATCCCAAAATAAATATGATGATCAAGCCTTCACAGAAAAAATTCAAGAATTTCAAGAATAAGAGGAAGTTTGGCCTAAGGAAGGAAACAGACGAAGCATCAGTTGTCGAAGAAAGGGAATCCTCAAAGAAGGCCAAGCAGGATAAAACAAACTTCTTCTAAGACAAGGTAATAATATTCTTCATGGTTCTTGTACATATCGTGTTTACATGGTTTATGTACATATCTTGCATATCTATTTCTTAGAAGATACGATGTTCAAGTGAAACAATACCTATGGAAGAATAACAAGATAAGGATTGCTATCATGATGACTACAAGTCAATAAATACAAATGCAAAGATGAAGTACATTGAAAAATACTTGGTAACAATTCCTGTGGAAGCTATCACATAAGTAACAACTGCAAGATAAATCGAAATTAGAATCAAACCTAAAGAAACCCAGAAGAAGTCAAAACATAAAGAAGTCAGCAATCAAGAGGAAATTAGAAAAATACTTGTGACACTTTGCAGAAGGAAATAAGGATGCAAACAGAAGCGTGGACTCTCTTAGATGGAGGGAGTTGATTACATAATTCCAAAAGAAGAGCATGAATTCATGCATGAAGCAAGGATTAGGAGGGAACTAATCCTAAATGATATGATCCATTGAGGATTATGAAGTATATGTCCATGTTACAATTGAAAGTAGCAACCATGATAAACAACACGTGTTCAGTTTGACTCTAGAATAAGTCTTCTTCGAAAAGAAGCCTTAAAGTATCCTTGGTTGTCCATCTACATCCATGATCCTATGATGAAAGGAAGAAGTTGGAATCTTCAGGGAATATAGAAGACCCCATGGACCCAAGAGATAAAGAGAGACATGAGGAAGAACATGAAGATTCCAAGAAAGAAAGAAAAACAAGAATAACTAGTTATTATACCGAGAATCACAAGACTACTAGATTGGTTTGAACCCACTAAGAAGCAATCGAGCAGAAGGAATGGAAGTTATGATAAATAACAATTTATGTAAGAAAATGTGAAAAATACTTATGAATGGAAGCGTTGCAATATTAAAAGGTTCTTCCAGAAGGAGGGAGAAGACTATGACAACAACTTGTTTCGGTAAACTAGATATACCTCTTGCAGTATCCGTGGATTGGAATTTACATGTAAAAGAATGCTCTTCCCAATAAAGCAAGTGAGAAAGAAGCTTATACCAGAAAGAGACCCATGTATGCAGATATAAGAATATCTTGTATGGATTCAAACAACTTGATGCAAAGTATTTCATATACAACAGAAGCATGGTGAAAAATTTCTCTAAATGAGATAGCGTATCAGAATAGTTTCTCAGAAGTTCGAGATGATGGATTGCTAATCCATGAAAAACTCTCACAATGATAGAAGAAGTGATACTTGGATATGTTTCAGTTTGATATTTTCCACGATGTCATGATCTAGTAGGAAAAAAAAGTGATGAACTCAACCATGATATAATGTAATGATCATAACTATATGAAGCCTTCAGAGAAAACCAGTGTTACATGAAAGACCGCAGTACATTGAGATCAAGAATTATATTATCCGTGATGAAGTTCAGAAAAGAGAAGTGGTTCTCCAATATATCTCCATAGATGAGAAAATAACAGATATTTTGGTAAAGCCTCTGTCCAAGATGAAAAGTTTGTGTTCTTAAGAAACAAGATGGGGCTCGTGGAGACAAATTCCTTATTGAAAAAGGAATAGATTACTCATGGGTTGGGAGGGAGAACTGATGTGTTATTGATTTATGGACAATCATTTTTCAATTCAAAAAATGGTCCAGGATGAGCATTTCCTTTCCATCTCGGAAAGTGGTTTGAGATTTCTGACGGACATGCATTTTCCAGTTCGGAAAATGGTATAGATTGGACGGTCATTTTTGTAATGAAAATGGTCCGATAGATTGTTGATGTACCATAGACATCGATTCCCCTTGTGTCCAGTGTGGGGGAATGGTATAGGACATTCATTCTTGTTGGAAGTCACTCTGAGTAGTGGTAAAGTAGAATGGTCTGCCTCGTTGGGCAGTCATTCTTTCGAAGTTCATAGTTGTGAGCGGTTTCGAAGAATGGTTCGTTTTGGAGGTTGGTGTAGGACAACCATTTCCATCAGGAAATGGTCCGGACATTCATTCCCTAGGGTAGACTCATTCTATCCAGGTTTCACTATGATTAGTGCTAGAGGAATGGCCTAGTTAGGTGAATGGTCCAGGTTCAATAATCAGGGACAAGAATTCCCTAGGGTAGACTCATTCTCCCCAGGTTTCACTATGACTAGTGTTGGAGGAATGGTCCAGGCTCATAAATCAGGAACAATTATTCTTCTATGCTTGAGAAGAATAGTCCAGATAGCCCATGGCTGATGTTTTAAATTCTGAGGGCATATTCTCTTCTAGATCTCACAGATGTGAGTGGAAGAATGGCCAAGATGACTGAATTTATATCATGATATTGTTTTATGCAGGTTAATATCAGATGATATGATTGCTATGGAGACTGTATGTCTCTAGACAGTAGATGTATGCTACTGTGGTGGATATGTTCCACTGGTTGTGATTATGTGTCACTGATTAAGTAGTTGTGTGCTACTTGGTGTGGTTGTGTACCACTGGATAGTAGTTGTGTACTATTATGGATAGACATAGTTGTGTTCTATTGAATGACATTGTTCTGATTTCCATGTAGATTATCAGTAGTGTTGAAAATGATTATCAGCTAGATGGATAGTCAGTGTGATAATGGACAAACATTCTTTAGACAGAAAATGGTCTAAGACATTTATTCTTCTAGGACATATGTCTGGATTAGAAGAATAGTCCTTGTATCCCATGGTGTGGCTTCCAACATCTGTTGGAATAGTTATTCTTCTAGGACATATGTTCGGATTAGAAGAATGGTTCTTGTATCACTCTATGGAGTTAGTGACTTATTCAACATCATGCCCGATTACTCAGATGGATTATGGCTTCGAGAGATGATGCAGTTGATATCAGATGATACTGGTAGTGATGATGGTTCTCGTGATCTAATCATGAGATATCTTGTATGGCTATGATGATGCTACCGGTTGAATGGTATGTTTGTGCTCAAGACCATTGCTTTCAATACCTCCCTAGCTAGGAGGGAGTGTTGATATTATGGTAAATGTTGGAGGTATTAACCTCCACGTGTAACCCTGACAAGAATAGAATATTTTGGGAAGCAAGAAGAAACCCTAAAGCATTGGGCATAACCCTAGAAGACAATTCAACTAAAGGAAATATTTAATATTGATTTTTTTATCCTCTAGAATGAGAAGTCAGCCTAGACAGGTAAGGAGGAGCAGTATAAATACCGGACGCTAGCACTCATTTGACACACACAACTCGCAACTGCAGAAATTTGGTTGTGCGCAAGTCTCGAGAGTAGTTGTAGTTGTAGCTAATGCAACTTGTATTTGTGGTTTCAGTCTTGGACTCTCTCTTGGTTATGGTTTGGACTTTCTGCTTGGTATGCTAACTCGAGAGAGTGATACACTACCTTGATTGGCTATTAGACCTAGGGTTTTTTTCCAAAATTATTCTCTTTCAAGGTGAAGGTGCTCAGGGGTGGCTTCAGCCTATGGTTGGGTGACAATATTTCTATATTGTCTATGGTTAAACAAGCACACCTATTATTTCTAATAGATGGTACCCATGATTTTCCTCCTTTCATTGATTTTCCTTCCAGTGTGTTAGTAGCTTGAGTGGGTCCTAGAACACCACAAAAAATCTTCCTTTTGAGTCTAATTATATTCATGCATCTATATGCTCTATTATTAATGCATAACATTGCATATGAAATCCAACAAAGGGGGGGTGCTGACATTTCCCCTGAGTTGATCCCCTTACCATGTGTGTTTTCTAAATTAGTGCAAAGAATTCCCTAATCCTTTGGCATATCCTCAACAACAATGCCAAAAATGATATGTGAATTAAATTCCTTGCTATTGACATTAGGGATGTTCAACTTACTTGCACATTTGATATGGTAAGCTAAGGATCTGTAAGCTTATGAGATGTCGTCCACTATTTGTGCATGATTCAGGGATTGTCTTTGGGTCTAATTTTTATATTATTTTATTGAAGTGAAATCAAAGTAAAAAGAAATTAATCTTTACTTAACTTAAAATACAACGTAACTTATACTTTGTATATGTTGAACGCAGATAAATCCTTGCAAAATAAAAGAAAAGATATTACTCGAAGAATTCTACCATGTGTTTTTTCTAAATTAGTGCAAAGAAAATTCCCTATTATTTTGGCATATCCTTGGAAACAATGCCAAAAATGATAGGTGAATTAAATTCCTTGCTATTTACATTAGGGATGTTCAACTTACTTGCACATTTTATATGGTAAGCCAAGGATATGTAAGCATGCCAAGGATTTGTAAGCTTATGAGATGTCGTCCACTATTTGTGCATGATTCAGAGATTATCTTTGTGTCTAATTTTAATATTCTTTTATTGAAGTGAAATCAAAGTGAAAAGAAATGAATCTTCACTTAACTCAAAAGACAACATAACTTATACTCTGCATATGTTGAAAGCAGTTAAATCCCTGTAGAATAAAAGAAAAGATATTACTCAAAGAATTCTACAACATTCTAAGTTATTGTCTTAACACTAATTGTTAATTGCAAATATTATTCAATACTACAATTCCATAACTTGAAATATTAATAACATAAATGAGGCAGCTAACTAAGTTACATAATTAGTCTACTGAAATATTACAAACAAAATTGCTAGTTATAAACCAATTAAGCTAATTATTTACATAGCATATTCACTTTTGCAAAGTGGACCTTATCTCTATGGAGTGAGTTGTTGTAGGAATTACAATCAACTAAGCAAAATAAAGCTTACGAACTCATACAATTTATGCCAACATTGAAAGAAAAATTTAAATTAAAAGTTTGAACGGTTTATCGGATTTTTACAAACACCAAAAATGGTTTCCCCTTAAACATAGTGCAAGGCTCCTTTTATACTTATAAATGGATAAATGAATAGTTAAAGAGAGTATTATGAACATGCTTGAGAATCATAGATTCTCAAACCATTCAAAATAGTATGTATTAAGGCTAAATAACTACCATGCTAGAATATAAAAAGAAACATAATTGGTGCATATGGTGGTAGATGTACCTTATAACTAAAATACCAACTTTATAGCATATGCTCTGCATTTCCAGCTATGTTGTTTCCCATGTTAATCTATAGTGAATCTTTTCATGTGAATGGATTTGGAACCTATGGGCCCACAACATTGATCACATGACTTGTAGCAATATTTTTGTGGTAACATGGATCTATAACTATAGTCCTAGAGTGGCATTTTGTGATAACCAACATAGGGGATTTGTAGCATAGTCTTATAGTGGTGTTATGTGATAACCAAAATAAGGGATCTATGCCTAATCCTATAGTGTTGTTTAGTGATAACAAAAATAGGGGATCCGTAGCATAATCCTATAGGGGTGTTCTATAGCAAGGTCATATTTGTAGCAAGGTCAAATATGTAGCATCCCATATAAGGTTTTCAATCTAATGATAAAAAAAACTACACACTTTATTGATGTTTACATAGAAAATCCAAAGAATAATGTGAGATGCAAATCAAGATACCTTATGCTCAGGTTTTAGATTTAGATATAAAAAAGGAATCAATGTAAGGTCAAAAATATTGGAAAAAGGTGGTAAATATGGATAAAAAAGGTTACAAAACGATGCCAAAACTTAATGTCTTCACAGATATGTGGAACATGTTACCTTTCCTTCGAGATGAAATCTAACAGTTGGGGGATCCTTAGTATTGAAATAGTTAGGAGTCTCAATCAAAACTCTCGTCCCAACCTTGGAATTATCCACTCAAAAAGAGTGCACTTGTTGCTAAATGTTTCTGGACTGTATCTAATCAAAAGGATTTCAAGTTCCCTAATCAGTCAACTACTATGTTTCAGATGTGAATGGTTGTGCCAAATTATTTAGATTCGTATCTCCACAACCCTAACTTGACTACAAAATTATGTTGGCCCCAAGTGGGGATTTAATGTGTTAAGTGGTTAATTTTAGGCTAAACTTGGATTCATGAATCAAACATATAATTAGGAAGTGAAATGTGTGCATTTGTGTTGTAATGAAATTCAAAATATTTCTTGCACCATGGGATGAATCCAAGCCACATTAACTCAAAGGAAAAAAGGGCTTTGCACTTGAAATTTGCACAATATGAGATTTTGAATGACATCCTCTTTTGACAGATTATGATGGAGTTTTACTACATTGATTGGAAAAGGATGATGTTGAAAAGGTATTGAAATATCTCCATGATAGGCCAAATGGAGGTAATTTTGCCAATGAGATAATAGCTTACAAGATATTGAGAGATGGTCACTATTGGCCCACTCTCTTCAAATATGGATATGCTTAATTTAGAAAATGAAAATTTGTCAACTAAGCACAAGAAGAGAGAAAAAGGCATTGATACTAATGCAACATGTCTCTATTAAAAAACCTTGAACAATGGGGTATAAACATATCTTTTTGCAACACTCTTCAAAGCATCACACATATATCTTGACTGCAACTGACTATTTCACTATGTTGGTTGAGGCTATACCTTTAGCGTATGTAAATGAAAAGGTGATCATTTAGTTCCTCTAACAACATTTGATCACCAAATTAAAATTTGTTTGGTTATTGTATTTGATAATGCTTCATATTTCTCTTCCTCACTATTGTCTGAGTTTTCATTAGATAAGGGAATAATTCTTCAGTATTCATCCAACTATTGTCTGTAAGGAAATGAAGTGGTTGAATCAACCAATAAGAATTTGATCTATATCATTAAGAAGATTGTAGTTAAGAACCTGAAGAATTGGCCTAATTCCTTATCCAATGTAATGTCTCCAACTAGGATAGATAGAAAAAATATGTTTGTTGTCCAAATTATTGTTTCTCTTTGTGTGATTTTATCAAACACTTTGCATTAAGGCTCTTGGAAATGTGTTACAAACAACTTGCATATGTCACCAAGATAGGAATATTGTCAAACATATTACATGCACCCATTACATATGGAATAGAGAATATAGCCATGACATCTTATTATGGTATGGAAATCCAAATGACAACAATACAAAGATCTTTATTGGCCGTAAAAACAGTTGCAAAACCCTCCTAAACACATAGATCTGCTGGTTGCAAGGCAACTGCAATATCCACTAATAGAGAACAAATGAGAAACTTGGTAATGATGCCAAAATATCCTCAAGAAGTGATGTGTCTTCCCCTGGATTTTCTAACCTTCATTGGTGTGGTATCAATATGCTCCTGAAACACCTACCGCAACAATCCGGTTACCCGTACCTTAACAATTTTGTAACTTCAAATCATAGAGATCCTTATTGGATGAGGTTGAACAATAGACAAGGACTCATGGGATGAGGCTGACCAACAAGAAAGTCCTTGTGGGACGCCTTGTACTCAACCCACGGGGGTGACCCCTGTCACGATTTCCCTGAAACCCTCCTAGTACTTGAAAAATCGACGACAGGCCTCCTCCGAAAAGTTTCATCAATCCCCTACACAAGTCAATATACCTCCAACTGAAAACCAAAACCCAAATTGAGCTCCAATGGAAATCCTGAATGGATCCCTTCTTTTCTAGCTAGAGTGGATATTGCACCATCGAAACTAAACTACAATAGTGGAAGGGATTTGCTAAACCCTAAAGAAACAATGGCTCCAAGAGCACTCCAAAATGAGATATCAAATCATAATCCCAAGGTGAAGAGTTACCCCTCTATTTATTCTTCCTCTGAATCTTCTAGATCTTTCCCTTTTTGACCAAATCAAATATGACTTCTTTTGACTAAATCAAATATGACCCTTATCCCCCTTTTACTTTCACTTTAATATTAAAAATCACTTTTAATAATGGTTAAGTAACTTGTTAATCTAAATTAACTTTATTTCCTTAATGTCCCTTTAAATATATAACAACTCCTAATTAAGTGACATTAAATAACCCTTTTGGCTCCCTTTTTATTCATCGATGAGCCACAAAATTCATTTCCAATGCCGAATAGAGGAATCCAAAAATGGGGACATGACAAATCCTCCCTTCTCAAAGATTGCTTGTCCTCAAGCAATGCCATCACACCCAGAGGAACTACAAGATGAACCCAACTAAAACTAATGATGATCCCTGGGTCCCAAACCATTATGAAATATTCAGAGCACCTACCACCTGCAATATTGTCCTGCAATGTGCTAACACCAGGGCCCCCTTGAGGCCACCTATCAATAGAGAAACCAAATATTGTAAAGACTCAATATACTCTTCACAGAATGTCCCCCCTAGGAAACTAATCCACTTTGACATATGAATAGGCTCCTGAAAGAAACAACTCGCTCTCCCATCTGTACCATTTGCCAAACTGTCAACCCATAAAATCCCAGGGTCCCATTCTATCACCAGAAAGGACTCATCATGTTGTTGCTATACCACTCTGATCATAAGTATATGACCCTCTTTCCTAGGCTACATCCTCCACTCCTGCAACCCCAAGTTTTAATTCCACAAAGTATCATCCCCACTATCAAGGATTATATCCAGCCAGTTAATCTTAGTGGAGTCACCTAAACCAACTCTAAAATAAGATATCTAAGAGAAGTCTATGTGTCCACAAACTAATAGGGAATCCATGACACCTAGTCTCCAAGTATCAAAGGGAAAATCCCTAATACTCCAGTACCCCCAACCTAATGCAATCACCCAAGCATTATCTGGAAAATATCCTAACACATCATCCACAAATTCCCTCCATGCGAACAAAAAAATCCCATAGGTCGTAAAGTCACCAGGATCCCAATCTATCCTGTATGATGTGAAGCATCCTCTTCTCGTAGCACTGGTATGTAAGGTGATAATACAAGAATCCACATGACTGCTCCTGATAAGCCAAGCAATAATAAGTTGCATAAACTAGGTCAACTCCTCGGAACACCATTCCTCCAAGCAACCACTCCTAATCCTCCCAAAAGTAAACTCTAAAAAGTCAAAACCAATTCTCTCCTCTGTAATAGTATTTGAATTGTCAAACAATGCAATCCTAGGGTCCCAAACTAATACCAAAAAGGAACCTCCATGTTGACAATGCATCACTCTAATAATCATCATTGGACCAATGCACCTAGTTTGCGTCCTCCTCTCCTGGAACCCCAAGTTGAACTCCCTATAGGGACTGAAACCACTATCCCGAATCCTCCCCTACGAATGTGTCTCAATGAAGTATAAGCTTGCAAATCCATGACCAATCTCAAGTCTATATTGCAATATAGAGTAAGTCTCTACCTCTCCTCTACTGACATCCCAAAAATAAAGAAGACAATCATTGTCATGACTCTGTCGATTATCATCATCTGAGTTAGTCTGTCACTCAGATGAATTCTCAGATCCCACCACCAAATTGGAAGTCCACCACTCCTAATACATGTTGGTTGTTTTTAAGCCATACTAGTAACCATCGAAGTAAAAATGATCCAAGTTCTTGGTATGCCATCATTTGGTGGAAATCGAGTACTAGGAATCAATTCTATGCCTACAAATCTGTTTGGCTCCTACCAAATTGCACTGAGAAATTTTCTATCCCAATCACTATCAATGTACTCAAGTAATTTGTGGATTCTAAAAACCTCCCTGGAAATTAGCCCTGTCATATACAGTGCCTCATACTCATATGAGAACCTATAATGCCCTTCCAAAGGTGGGTCACATACATCCCTCACAATCTTCTCCCTAAGTGTGTACTAAGGGACTACATGTGTGCGACAATCCTAGTGGGTAATTCCATCCAGCACCCTATCTGCTGAAATATCTGTGAGCTGATCTAATACAATCTGAATCTCCTCTTGTGCTCTGACCACATTAATCCAGATTTAGGAGAGAAACAAACTGGTTAACATATTGAATACAATAAACACAGAGATATTAAGAATAACACAAATATCCACTGAACACTATCTTCTATTAAATAATGAAATAGGTTGAAACTGTAAAACTGCAGAACTGGAACACTTGCTCGAATGGTGGTAGTTATCTCTGAGAAGAGATGTGGTTGATACACACATTCGTCTGAGAAGAATGGATTACAATGAGGCTTCAGAGCCTTTTTTGATATTACTCATGAATTCCAAAACCATATACATCCAAAAACCTAACCCTAGAAGGTGAAACGCCAAAATTCATGTGGGCCCTATGGATAAGTTGGTGTAATTTGGTACCTCAAATTCCAAGGGTCATAACTTTTGCATATGACCTTCGTTTTAGGCACGTGATAGCCCATTGAAAACATCTTTTAGAGAACTACACATTCTACCGTCAAACTCTAACTTTGTCTACAGTTTGACCGTGGTGAGATAAAAAAAAAATGTTTAGGGCCCAAAAACGGACTTGGAAGTACAACAAGATGTGTTGACATGAAAAAATACAAAATAATCCAGTTGGATTAGGAGAGAGGCCACTCGTATCCACCTAGAGGATGTGTGGGGCTTCATATATCCCCAGAAGTATAGAACCCACAATTACAAAGTAGTACAGAAGAATGTGCTAAACAAAAAATAGACACGAGGAGCCAATTGGAATAGGTGGGTGGCCACCAATATCCATCTAGATCAATCCTCCCCCCTTAGGAAGCAACGGTCTCCATTGCATTGAGTTCCTCCATCAGGTGAGGAAACTTCTACTGGATTTTGCCCCGGGTGAGCCACTTGCCTTGGTGTAGGAGTTTCTCTTCCTTGACAACCCAATAAAGTTGGATCCATTGTTGGTGAGTGCCCTTAACCTGTGTGTCCACTATCTGATCAGTAGATGCTTGTTCCATGCAGTCAGAGTTGAGCTCTGTTGGTGTCAGTTGTTCTGTGATCTCGGAGGTGTCCAATAATGGGGGAAAATATGGTCAAAGGAGGTCCACATTGAATAATGGATGCAGACCAAGGAAGGGTGGAGTGTTGAGCTGAAAATCATTGCTACCTACAACCTTGGTGATAGTGTAAGGCCCATAACGAAGTGGGAGAAGCTTTTGATGGGGCCTGGTGAGACGCTCCTTCTGCAAATGTAACCATAATTTGTCGCCAACCTGAAATTGGTGTGGTACCCTGTGTTGATCATGACGTTGCTTGTACTTAAGATTGGATTTCTGCAAAATCTCATGGACCTGTTGGCAGATGTGCTGAATCCACTCAATGAATCTAGTGGCTTTGTTGATCGCAGACTGATCAGGGGAAGATTCTATTTGTGCGGTGGTAAGAGAAAGTGCAACATCAATGGGTCTCAAGGGTTGGAATCCCAAACCCACCTGAAATGGGCTATGGTTGGTGGAACTATGGAGAGCCATGTTGTAAATGTGTTAGACATATGGGAGACTCTCATCCCATGCACGTGGATGCTTATAATTGTACATGCGCAGGATGTGCAAAATCATCTAATTGATGACCTCTGTTTGGCCATCGGTTTGGGGGTGGAAAGCAGTGGATTTTGTGAGCTTGGTGTCCAATAGAGACCAGAGACTCGACCAAAAGATGTTGAGGAACCTATTGTCTCGGGCGAAGATGATGGTCTTTGACATCCCAAAGTGGACCCAGACTCATTCGAAGAAGAACTTAGCAGTATTTGTCATTGTGACATTCTTCTTACAGGATGTGAGGATCGCCATCTTCGAAAATTGATCAACGACCACAAACACACAGTAATTTCCTTGCTTGGTGGATGGCAAGACAAACATGTAATCCATTGAGATGGATTCCCAAGGCTTCTCGGGAATAGGAAGAGGGGTGTATAAACCTTGCTTCTTGAAGGTTGGCTTGGAAATGGCACAGGCAGTGCAAGATTTGATATACTTGTTGACGATCTGTCGAAGTTTTGGCCAATAAAAATGTTTCTGAAGAACGACCACAATTTTCTCCACGCCAAAATGTCATGCCACCCGACTGTAGTGGGCTTCCCAAATCATCTTTGCATGCTCACTTGTAGGAACACAAATATGGACCAGGTGGCATAAGATTATGTCCTGAATGTGAAAATCAGTGACAGTTGTGCATGTACGCAAGAGTTGATAGGTGGTGGCGAAGTCTGGATCTTGTTGATAAATTTGGGGCCACTCAGATGCTTCATGTCCATAGGAATGGAGCACACTAGTGAGTCCAGCCACATGAGGTCGGCTGAGGCAGTCAACGACATGATTGGAGATACCTGTATTATCATTTATGTTGAGATGGAATTGTTGTAGGTAGGTGGACCAATTCTGATGGAGTTCGTTCTGCAATTTCCCTTGTATCCGTATGAATTGCAGAGGCTTGTGATCAATGTGTATGATCGTCTCTTTCCCCAGAATGTGATGTTTCCATTGACGACATGATTGTACAATGGAATACATTTCCTTGTCATAGGTGGGGTATTTCCTGACAATATCGGAGAGTGTCTCACTATGGTATGCCACCAGATGCCCATGTTGAGTGAGAAATGCACCCACAACATAGTCAAATGCATCAGTCTCAATCTCGAATGGTTGTTGCAGATTGGGCAAGGAGAGTATTGGAGTTGAGAACAAGTGATGCTTCATATCATCAAATGCTCATTGCTTCTCCTTCCCCCACATGAACTTGACCCTACCACCGCCCTTGGTCACCTGGCTGAGGGCCCATGCAATATGGGAGAATCCCAACACGAACTGTCGATAGAATTTGGCTAGTCCCAAAAAGATCTGAAGCTTAGTTAGTGTGGTCGGGGCTGGCCAGTCACAAATGACTTGGATCTTAGCTAGATAAATGTGTACCCCATGCTCCTAAAAAATGTATCCCAAGTCTTGGATCCTATTCATTCCAAAAGAGTATTTTTCCAAGTTGGCATAAAGCTTGTGTTGTCGCAGAGTGCTCAAAACCTGTTGAATATGTCACATGTGCTCCTCCCACGTTTTGTTGAAGATGAGGATGTCATCCAAATATACTACCACAAAGGATTTGGTGAAGGGTCACAATACATCATCCATCAACCTCATGAAAGTGGTTTGTGCATTTGTTAAGCCAAAGGGCACGACTAGCCATTCGTAGAGACCTTCTTTATACTTGAAGGTTGTCTTCCATACATCAGTTGGTTCGATGGGAACCTGGTGGTAGCCAGACTTCAGGTCAACATTGTTGAAGAACGTTTCCCCCTTGAGTTGGTCAAGAAGGTCATCAATATTGGGAATGGGGTAGCGGTTCTTGACTGTGATTTTGTTTAAGGCTCAGTAATCAATGCAGAGTCGCTAATTCATGTCCTTGTTCTTCACTAGTACAATCGAGCTTCTGCAAAGGGAGGATTTGGGTCTGATGTGCCCCTTTTGAAGAATATCTCGGATATGATGTCTGATTTTGTCATTCTCCATCAACGAACGTCGATAGACTGTTCCATTAGGTATAGGTGTGTTGGAGGTCAGATAAATTGGATGCTTGACTTGGCAGTGTGTCGGTACCCCTGTAGGTGATGAGATGATGTCTATGTATTCTTCCACGATCCCATCCACTTGCTTCTGCTACAAAGAGAGGCGATGTGTAGAGGCCACGGATGTGGTGAAGACCTTTTTCTTACTGTGAGCATGGATCACAAAGAAGACAAAATTATCGGTCTGTGAAATGACCTTAATTCATTTCTTAGCAGAGATTAAATAAATAGCAGTAGGTGGCGCTACCTCTGGGATCCTATACAATTGTCTACCCAAAGCAATAATAACACTGCGGGGTCTAGACTCATACACATCATGATGCTTCTACAAATATGGTTGTCCTAAAAAAACATCACAAACTTCAAGGGGAGCAATATCACACAGTACCTCATCTTTGAAAGGCCTGATGTCATAGGGCAGATGACACTATTGGCTGACACAAAGATATCTTCCTTGGCCAAGCCAGTCGATGGTGTAGAGTTGCGGGTGCAGTGTCGTTGGCAGGTCCAACTGCTTGATGACCTCTACTGAAATCAGTTTCTTCTGACTACTGCTATCGACAATGAAATGAAGCGGAGCCCCCTTGACTAACATCTGCAAGTGAAAGAGGCGTTCACCTTCCTCTGGTTCTTCTGGTTTGCTTGGACAGACTTTGGTGGTAGCGATAGTGGCACTGGGTTTAGAATCGATAATCCGCTTCCCTCTTTTAGGATTTTACTTGGAATCAGAATCGACCCTTGAATCAGAAGCCTTCAGCTCGACCATGAGGGACTTCTTGGAGCAACATTCTTCGATGTTGTGCCAAGGACTTTTATGGTACTCACACCATTTTCCCATGTCCCTCTTCGTCTTCTCATTTCCCTTCTTGTGTTGTGTCTTGGACTGATTGTCCTGAGGGAGGACATCTCGACTTGGTCCCTTGTTGTGTGGGTTGGGGCTGCCTTTTCCCTGCTTTGGCTGTGAGGGGTTTGCAGATATGAACTCTCACCTTTTTTTCTTAAATTTCTACTTGATCTTGACATTGTATCTATAATTCGTGCCCAATAAGGCGATGTCCAAGAGATCCATTTCTGTTTGAATGTATTTGTGCAAACAGCGGTGGTATTTGAGAATCAGATGACACTTAGAGTCTTTGATACCCAATTTGGTGTGTAGGGTATGGAAAATATTGGTGAAATTTGGTACTATCTGGTCCCTTTCTTGACGTAGGGTGCTCCATCTAGTGTACTGGTTCTCGTAGCTTCCGATAGGGTAGTATTTTTATTTAATTGTGTCCCAAAATGAATCCCATGTAGGAGCCACCAAAAAAATTGTAGATTCCTCCACGACCATTTACTTAGAGTAATTATCCCACTAGTCTTTAACATGGGGAACAACCTTATGGCATGCAAAATTGATATTTTCCCTATCGGAAAAATTGTGGACCAAAAAATATCCTTTGAGCATATTCAACCACTTATCTACAGCATCCGCATCCATCAGTCCTTCAAATAATGGAATATCAAAATTTACTTGTACCTTAAAGGGGGTTGCATGGGCGCTTGATGAATATGCTTCTCCTGTGGGAAACCATCGAAGGATCTGTGTGAAGTTGTCCATCATTTCATTCCTTTGTCACGTGAGGGCTTCCTCGAGCAACATTTTAATAGGATCTCCTACTCCATCATCTTTATTTTTTTCCCCCATGGTTTGTTTTCGAGCTCAGCGTGGTCGATCTTGTAATGGATCGATTGGTTCGAGTCCCAACTTCTTGTACCCAGATCTTGTCCGAGACATGCACGAAGAAAAATAAATGAAGAATAGACCACTCTAATACCACTAATCCGGATTTAGGAGCGGAACGAACTGATTAATAGAATGAATACAATAAACACAGAGATATGAAGAATAACACAAATATCCAGTGAACATTATCTTCTATTAAATAATGAAATAGGATGAAAATGTAAAACTGTAGAACCGAAACACTTGCTCGAATGGTGGTATCTATCTATGAGAAGAGATGTGGCTACTACACACATCCGTCTGAGTAGAATGGATTACAGTGAGGCTCCAGAAACATTTTTTATATTACTCGTGAATGCCAAAACCTTAGACATCCAAAAACCTAACCCTAGAAGGTGAAACGCCAAAAGTCATGTGGGCCCTATGGGTAAGTTGGTGTAATTTGGTACCTCAACTTCCAAGGGTCGTAACCTTTGCATACAACCTCTGTTTTAGGTGTGTGATAGCCCATTGGAAAGGTCTTTCAGAGAACTACACATTCTGTCGTCAAACTCTGACTTCATCAAGGAATATTCAAGGGTATCCCAATCGAAGATCAATCTTCAAGGAATATTCCTCTCCATGAAATTCGTCTATACAATCATCTATCTTGGGTGAACCCAACTCAACGAAATGTCTGAAGTCCTAGTCTGGAGGTATCCCTAGGAAAGTCATTCCAAAAACCCATTGTACACCATCGTACACAACTATATACTATTGTATAGTACTACACACCATTGTATCATCATGTACCACCCTATGTCCTATATGGGCCACTGTATTAATCACTCCAATAATATCAACTGAAAAAATATGTTTGTTTTCCAACATATTGTTTATCTTTGTATGATTTTATCAAACACTTTGCATTAAGGCTCATGGAAATGTCTTACAAACAGTTTGCATATGTCACCAAGATAGGATTATTTTCAAACATATTACATGCACCCATTACATATGGAACATAGAAGATAACCATGGCATCTTATTATGGTATGGAAATCCAAATCACAACAGTACAAAGATATTTAGTAATTGTAACAACAACTGCAAAACCTCCCTAAACACACAGATCTACTAGCTGCAAGACATCTACAATATCTACTAACAGAGAACAAACGAGAAACCTGGTAATGATGCAAAAATCTCCTCAAGAGGTGAGGTGTCTTCCCCTGGATTGCCTAACCTTCACTAGTGCAATATCGATCTGCTCCTGAAACACTTATCACAAAAATATGGTCGCTCGTACCTTAAAAGTTCTATAAATTCAAATCACATAGATCCTCGCTGGACGAGATTGAACAATAGGTAGAGCCTCACAAGATGAGGCTTGCGAACAAGTGGGGCCTCATGGGATGCCCTGTACTCAACCCATGAGGGTGACTCATGTCACGGTTTCCCCAAAGCCCTCCTGGTACTTGAAAAATCAATGATTGACCTCCTCGGAAAGTTCCATCAATCCCCTGTGCAAGCCGATATACCTCCAACTAAAAACTAAAACCCAAATTGGGCTCCAATGGAAATCCTAAATGGATCCCATCCTGTCTATATAGGGTGGATATATTGCACCAATCGAAGATCAATCTTCAAGGAATATTCCTCTCCATGAAACTCATCTATACAATCATCTATCATGGGTGAACCCAACTCAACAAAATGTCTGAAGTCCTAGTCTGGAGGTATCCCTAGGGGAGTCATTCCAAAAACCCACTGTACACCATCATACACAACTATTTACTGTTGTATAGTACTACACACCATTGTATCATCATGTACCACCCTATGTCCTATATGGGTCACTCTATTAATCACTCCACTAATATCAACTGAAAAAATATGTTTGTTGTCCAAAGTATTGTTTCTCTTTGTGTGATTTTATCAAACACTTTGCATTAAGGCTCATGGAAATGTCTTACAAACAATTTGCATGTCACCAAAATAGGAATATTTTCAAACATATTACATGCATACATTAGATAGGAATAGAGAAGATAACCATGGCATCTTATTATGGTATGGAAATCCAAATCAAAACAATACAAAGATATTTATTTGTTGTAACAACAACTGTAAAACCCTCCTAAACACACAGATCTACTAGATGTAAGACATCTGCAATATATACTAACAAAGAAAAAATGAGAAACCTAGTAATGATGCCAAAATATCCTCAAGAGGTGATGTGTATTCCCCTGGATTGTCTAACCTTCACTAGTGCAGTATAGATCTACTCCCGAAACACCTATCGCAACAATCTGGCCGCCCGTACCTTAAAAGTTCTATAAATTCAAATCACATAGATCCTCGCTGGAATAGGTTGAACAACAAGTAGGGCCTCACAGGATGAGGCTTGCGAACAAGTGGGGCCTCATGGGACACCCTGTACTCAACCCATGAGGGTGACTCCTGTCAAGGTTTCCCCAAATCTCTCTTGGTACCTGCAAAATCAATGATCGACCTCCTTTGGAAAGTTCCATCAATCCCCTGCACAAGTCAATATACCTCCAACTGAAAACTAAAACCCAAATTTGGCTCCAATGAAAATCCTAAATGGATCCCCTCTTGTCTAGCTAGGGTGGATATATTGCACCACCAAAACTAAACTACAATAGTGGAAGGGTTTTGATAAACCCTAATGAAACAATGGCTCCAAGAGCACTCCAAAATAAGAGATCAAATCATAATACCAAGGTGAAGAATCACCCCTCTATTTATTCTTCCTCTGAACCTTCTAGATCTTTCCTTTTTTGACCAAATCAAATATGACTTCTTTTGACTAAATAAAATATGACCCTTATCCCCCTTTTACTTTCACTTTAAGATTAAAAGTCACTTTTAATAATGGTTAAGTAACTTTATCTCCTTAATGTCACTTTAAATACATAACAACTCCTAATTAAGTGACATTAAATAACCCTTTTGACTCCCTTTTTCTTCACCAACAAGTCACATAAGTCATTTCCACTACCGAACAGGGGAATCCAAGAATGGGGACTTGACATCCAATGCTCTATCAACAGACATAGTTACACCAAAAGGAGCATTGGGTACTTCTCCTTATTATTTAGTCCATGGGAAAGAAGCAATTCTTCTACTAAATGTTTTCTTTCCATCCCTCCAACTTTCCCAAGATTCACGAGGTCAACCTTCTCTTTCTCTTGAGAATAGAATTGATACCCTTATCATGTTAGAAGAGGAAAGGGAGAAATCCAAACATAATTTTTTTTTTCACCAACAAATCATCAAGAGATTGTTTGACAAGCACAATGTCGTGATAAGATTTTTGAGATAGGTGATTTGGTCCTTGAATGGGACAAGTTCAATGAGCCTAAATTTAAACACACAAGTTTTCAGAATTGGTGGCTTGATCCTTATCAAGTAGCAAAAAAAACAGGAGTTGGTATGTACCAATTACAAATCCTGGAAGGTGAGATTTATTTGCTTCCTGTCAATGGCTAGATCCTTAAGAAATATTTTACTTGATTGTTTTGGAAGAGTAACCAATTATATATAGCTTTCTTTTGTTTCATGATTTCATTTGATGTTGATTCTAGTTTTGATTTCAATTAGTTAGAATATTTTATTTCTTGATCTCTTTTTGAAAATCATACTTGTTACTTTTTAATATGTTGAGTTTTCAACATTTAACGAAAAACAATGTGTCTCATTTTTTACAAAATTCCCAAATTTTTTCTCATATCAAAAGTAGAGTGAATCAATTTAAGTTGAATTAGGGAGCAAAGTGTAGCTTATATTTTCTCCCACATAAAACTCTAGAAACACAAAAAAAATTGTTAGTGAAGAACCTATTTTTTTTTCCACTAGAGAATGCGCAAATAATCATAATCTTCATGATGCAAATATTTTACTTGATTGTTTTGGAAGAGTAACCAATTATATATAGCTTTCTTTTGTTTCATGATTTCATTTGATGTTGATTCTAGTTTTGATTTCAATTAGTTAGAATATTTTATTTCTTGATCTCTTTTTGAAAATCATACTTGTTACTTTTTAATATGTTGAGTTTTCAACATTTAACGAAAAACAATGTGTCTCATTTTTTACAAAATTCCCAAATTTTTTCTCATATCAAAAGTAGAGTGAATCAATTTAAGTTGAATTAGGGAGCAAAGTGTAGCTTATATTTTCTCCCACATAAAACTCTAGAAACACAAAAAAAATTGTTAGTGAAAACCTATTTTTTTTCCACTAGAGAATGAGCAAATAATCATAATCTTCATGATGCAAATATTTTACTTGATTGTTTTGGAAGAGTAACCAATTATATATAGCTTTCTTTTGTTTCATGATTTCATTTGATGTTGATTCTAGTTTTGATTTCAATTAGTTAGAATATTTTATTTCTTGATCTCTTTTTGAAAATCATACTTGTTACTTTTTAATATGTTGAGTTTTCAACATTTAACGAAAAACAATGTGTCTCATTTTTTACAAAATTCCCAAATTTTTTCTCATATCAAAAGTAGAGTGAATCAATTTAAGTTGAATTAGTGAGCAAAGTGTAGCTTATATTTTCTCCCACATAAAACTCTAGAAACACAAAAAAAATTGTTACTGAAGAACCTATTTTTTTTTCCACTAGAGAATGAGCAAATAATCATAATCTTCATGATGCAAACTAAAGTAAGGATGAGATCCTGATTGATGGAATTTTTCCCTAGGAGGAGGGAAAATATTAATCATGAGTACTTTATTCATTTCTTCACTAACAAATATCATCCTTAAAGCACTGGAAAGGCCATTGTTTCACCCTCTCCTCTTTCACAAAAATTAAAGCATATAAGAAAAGAAAAGAATGACAAGAAATAGAGAACTTTCTAAAGGGTCAAAGGAAGAGGCTTGAATAAGGGTGACTCATATCTTATGAGGGAATGTAGATATCTCCATAAGGGCTATGGATGCTTGGTGGAAATGAAGCAAGGTTTTTTATATTGGGGTGACTCCTTCAAGTTTATGGATGCTTGCAGGTAGTGGAGAAACACTAGATAAATGATAAAGTAACTTATAGATCTAAATAATATTTTCCAAATAATGAAAAGTTTGTAAAAAGTCATACTCCCTATTCAAGCTTAACTTGTGTTTCAAATCAAAGACTTATCATTTTCGCTGATTAATAACTAAGTACTTCATAACAAGGTAAATAACTACTCTAATGTTGATTTGAAGAGAAACTATAAATAATTTGTGTTTCTAAGTTTGCCTCTAACTCACACTTCGCTTGAAATTGAATTTTGGGTACCACTTCAAAAAGAAAATAAATAAGTGGTACCCAAAATTTATTGCAAATTTTACGGTGTGTTGAGGTAGGAATGTATATAATTTCTAAGTCGGTGCATTTCTCATTGTTTCAACTTCGCTAAGGATTAAAAGTGTATGTACCACCTCGATGCAAAGTTTGAAAATTGCTTTGATGACTGTTTAACGCATCACATCGCTATATTTTTTTTGGAAAGTGGTAGATGAAATGTCCCATCAAGCTTGAATGGGAAAATCAAGTTTGAATGTGAAAATATAATGAAATCCAATCATATCTTGCACTTTTTTAAACTACTATTACTTGGATTTCCACATATTTTTCTATATTACTTGGATTTCCACATATTTTTCTATATGACGGATCAATTTTACCTTTTTTCACTCATCATTACTCCGTTAAACCTTTTATATATGAGAAATTGATATCCAAATATACTATCAGAGCATGTATGAAGATTTTTTCTCAAAATACATTGTCTCCTACATTAAATCCATCATATTGTTGCATCATATTTCTTTATACAGTTCTTCGTTCGTAATTTTTAGACAATCGTTGGTTGTATGGTTTAAAATATTTTACCACTGGTTTAAATTTCAAGCTTAGAATAACTCTACTCAAATTTACCAAGTATTTTCTCTCTATTTCAAGTTTTTGCTAAAATCAATGATTTTTTTTTTACATAAGTTCAAAAGCTAATGAAAAGTTTATGTGTTAAAGAATCATTTTTTTATCACATAATTTATAGATTTGGAAAATGTAAAATCTATGGAAGATGAATTAAATTTATATTTATAATGTTATTTCTATTTTTATTTCTTTATATATAATGCCTCCATGAATGTATTCTTCTAGAACACTTAAAAAATCCCCTAAAGGAAAACGACCTATTATTGAATCTATGCAGCAAGGAGATATCGAAATGGAATCAACCCATGAACAATTCATTCCCATGATTCAATTATCCAATCCAAAGATTGATCATGTGATGATATTATACAAAGAGACATAATCACAAATCAACACCCAAATCTCTTTTCCAAATTGGGGA
>ML778165.1:606845-617997 GCA_009831015.1 Picea engelmannii | reverse complement strand
TAGGGTTATCGTGAATCATTTTGGACAATGATGATTTAGTAATAGCAAAAATGTTAACAACATGAATGAGAATGTTGATGATGATATTGCTTATATCCTTATGAATATAAGGAAAAGGATTATTAAGGTGTTGATCCAAAATGCGGTATAGGGAGTGCTTGGGCATTCCTAGGAGATCAGTAGATTAGATAACATCCAAAAAAGGATGACAACCATGAAGGTTGATGGAAAAAATAATCAAGGCATGAAAAGAGATAGGAATTGGTATTTTGCTTCCTTGGGTAATATTGTAATTACCTATTTGTATTTTTTTTTATTTTTGGGATGCTTTTATAGTAGATGGGAAAGAGTGATTTCTTGTTGGTTGCTACGATATAAAGAGGGTAGCATAATTGTGAGTATTCCTCTGAGACTTTTCATGTGAATGGATGTGAGCTCTCATTCGAATCAAGATTCATTAAATGTATATGAATGGTATAAAAACATGCAAATGATGAACACGCATGATATATGTACATATATATGCTAAAACCATGGTATAACTACATGAATAAGTGGATTGTGAGGCAAGTTTAGTACTTTCCAAATTTGAGTAATTCTATGGATACATAGTTGACTCTGTTTTGAAGAGTTTAGTTGATTTTTTTGAATATTAGCTGAGAGGGGGAGTTGTGTAACTTTTCCTCAAAAAGAGCCAGTGTAAATTTATGAAAGAGAAAATGAGAAAGGATGCTCTATTTTTATGAAAAGAAGGTAATATGATTTTTCCTTTGGAAATTTCATGAGAATTATTGTGAGTGATCATGAATAAAATGATTTTTAATATATATTCATGCGTAAGTATCAAAAGTGTGACAACGATACACACACTATGATGATGCATGTGATTAAGTGCATGAAAGCACACTATGAATGTAATTTGATAGAATAGGTGCACATCGTTGAATGGGTCATTTGAATGTATGCATGCTTATAATTATTTAGGTAGAATTGGGTAAGAAACAGAAATGATAAATCTAATTCTAACTCATGGGTTGAGCTTATTTTAGGTGAGGATAGATATGCAACAAGGAAGTTGCATGTTGAAGATAGCTCCATGTGGAGGAACTGTGTAGGACTCTGTCAAGAGAAAATATCCATACAAGTTAATGACTGCTGGAAAAAATTAGGTAGTGGGATGCAAAGCCTATTTGTATAACAATCCTAGATTACATTTTTAAAAACATAATGTGTGAGTGGAAGACTTGTGTATGAAAAGAACTCGATGATCCTGATTCTATTTGGAAAATGTTTAGAATGTACTAACTGACAATTAAATTTTGAGCTAATTTTGATTCTATAATATTTTGTTACATCCATGAAAGGTCAAGATGAAGTTGAATGAGACTACTCAAAGGATGGAGCAGGAAGATCCCAAAAAAGGGATAGATTGCAGAAGCAAAGAAGGAGAAAAGGAGGAACACTTTTCTCACTCTAAAAATCTAACTTACTTAGCAAAGTTGTATGCTTTAAAGGAATTACCGTTGTTAGCGTTCGGAAGTCACTCCTGGATTGCTAGCAAGAGCAGAGCCCGAAGCCCATCAGATTTAATGTCACGATTTGTTTTAAGGGTGATCAAACGGAGGAAAGCTCAGAACGGTAGCATGTCAGCTCAGAAACCAGACCAGGCATGCATGAAAGAGTGAGGTCTTGATAAACTCCAAACAGTGAGTCGTAGTAAAAGGGTGAGTAGGTGGAAGACTTATGCAGGAAGGGCGCAATGGTCTATCACAGACATCAGGTATGCAACAGACTGAAGAAGAAATGCATTCAAACACAAAATCCTTTTATATTCAAACACAAATACCAGAGAATACAACGATGCCACAACAAATCCTTTATCGCAACAAGATTGTTAAGTCCACGTGAATCCTTCAACTGTGAACCCCCCAGCAAAAGATGAAACAAAGATGGATAAGAAAGGAAACTGTTTGTTATAAACCAAGAAGTCTCAAACACAGAGGCATAACCAGGAAACCAGAGTATGGCTGAAACCTTACAGTCGAGAGCTTAGCTCTACCATTGATAGATAAAAAAAATGGCAAAAATGCCTACATATACTCAAAATAACAATCAGCGGCGGAACCAAGAAACTGCATTGAAGGCTTTGCGTCTGCATGGCTTCTGACAACACGGAGCTGCGATCTTTAAACGGTCGTGCAACTTATGGCAGACGCGATCAGTATTCTGACAGTTTATTCGGCGAATAGACGTGCTTTTAATTCATTGCGGGACGTCCCCATTATGACGGAGACGATGTCTAACCACCACCAACCGCTTTAATAACTGCTTCTTGGGATTGATAACGACCCAACCAACTCAGCATCTCGGGATAGGGAATACTTCTCACGCTGCCACCTGGAACAACCGAATAGCTTGAGAGACGAACATGAGGGCCAGCGTGGAGGGGGGGACATGGTGTATGGTAGGAGTGATGGCGAGAAGTGAGAGTGATGACAGAGAGGGGTAATAGGGGATGATTTGTTGCAGAAGACAGTCAGGTAGACGGGGTGAAGACGGGAGAAAAGGACTCGCCTTCGGGTGAGAAACTGATGTGGAAAGAGACGGGATGCGTGGCAGAGAATGAACGGGTGATGGGAAGAAGGAAAGGCTACGTGAGCCAGAGAAGAGGAATGAGTGAGCGGCACGCGACAGCAGGAAAAAAAGGTGGGCAGGAAGATGACATGGCGAAAGGCGGGCCCATGCGGGTTAAAGACAGGGCAGTTGAGAAGGTCGGGGCCACACTAGAGCCGTTGATCTGAGCGCCTTGATCGAGGCCGTCGGAGAGTTGCACATGGGATCTCGGACCCCCCCCTCCGCTTAAAGGTAGAAAGGCGGGGGGGGTCCAAAATGGCCTTAGTTGTCGTTGATCCGGGCGCGCTCATCTGAACCGTCGGAGAGTTGCATCTCCGATCTCGGACCCCCCCCCTCCGCTTAAATATCGGAGGGCAAGGGGGGTCTGAAATTTGCTGTGCGCCGTCGATCTGTGCGAGCAAATCTGGACCGCCCGGTCTCGCTCGCTGTTTACCACGGGCGCATTATCGCCCGAGACTTTGGACAAGTGGGTTTTAACCCATTCTTTTGTATTTTATCCCCTTAGCAAGAAATATCGCTAACAACTGTGAAAGCAAAGGAAAATAAACTAATAAATATGTTTAAATAAATAATCTTGGTTATTCCATATTGTGCAAGGTAGAGATGTCTTGGAGTTCATTTAAGTTGAAAGTTACAGATTGTGCAAAGGAGTTGGAAAAAGGGAAAATCCCTTTACTCCTTTCTTGTTGTTATTATGTTTCCATGGGATGAGGAAACTGCTATGTTGGCTATGTGTGGACAATTCCAACATGATAATGTTGATAGTTGTATGACTGTAGAGATAACATACATTTTAATTGTGTTTGCACTCATGAAAACATTGAGGCCAATATAATAGAGTGCATAGAGACATGATGGGGAATATCTGAAAATGTTTTGCTGATTTAAATGCTATGGTACATGCATTTTGATTTTACATAGAAAATGATATAATTATTAATGTGATGATGCATGTTATGTGTAGGAAAATATTGGGGTCGTTGGGGAAGATAACTTCCAATGGTGGAAAACCTCAGGAAAAAGATAAAAACAAGAAGGATGTTGATTAAAGAATTGGTGAAGGTACCTTAGGAGTGTTGGATAGTTGGTTTTCATTGATATTGTTGGAAATATTGTTTTCGTTGATGTGAACAGAAGTGGTTTTCATTGATGTCAACAAGATGTGATGGGTGCATTTGAAGAAGTCTATAAGAAGCCCCGGAGGTGTGGTCATGAATCCCAACGTTGTTTGAGGAATAAGAACATGAAGGACAATGTAAATCCAGGTAACACACTCATAGATGGATATTCCTTGTCATATTGTTGAGGAGTTATGAGATCATGAATTTGGAAGCCCCAAATATTGGTTAAGAATCACCTAAACAGTTACAAGTCATTAATTAAAGGGTAAAGTGGTTGTAACAAGAAAAAATAGGTTTCCCTTAAAGTTAAGAAAACAAGTTATTTTGAAAAGGTATAAATACACTTCAAGAAGCCTTTCATTCTTACACACACAAATTTATTGAATATATTCTATGTGATCACACTTGATCTATTTGGAGAATATGAGGTAGCAAGTCTGAGGAAGTGAAGGAAGTATGAAGGACAAAATTTTAGGATTTCATAGGAGAGTGAGGGTTTCTGAGAAACCATATTTTGGTTGACCCCCGTGGGTTAGAATACTGGTGTCTTGTAAGGCACTCGCATGGGTTGTATGACCCTCATCTCGTGAGGCCCCACTAGTTGACTGGTCTTAGTCCCGTGATGAAAAGACAAATTTGAGGAGGATGCTAGTACTAGGTTGATGAGGCTAAAGAAGAGTTGTAGGTCTATAACATAGTGCATCAGATCAACTACAGGTTTTAAGGTATGTCTATATGCATGTCTTGAGGGTTACATGTTGGTGATGTTATATGGTGCATGCTTGAGGGATGTATTTGGTATCTTTTTGATACATTGGCACATGTTATGTGCATGGTGTGAGGCATATTTCTGGTACATGTATGAGGTACATTTCTTGGTGATATTGATGCATGTTTGAGGCACTTGTTGATGAGGTTATGGCACATGTTTGAGGTACATGCATTCTAAGTTTTGGTATATGCCTTGAGGCACATCTTGGATACTTGGCATATGGTTTGTTGTATGGTATATGCTTGAGGAAGATCATGATTGATATGTAACACATTTGAGGTATATGCATTGGATGTTGTGGCACATGCTTGAGGCATGTCTTGGTGGTGTTGGTACATGTTGAGAAACATCTTGGTGATGTCATGGCACATTGATTAGAGACATATCTTGGCTATCTTGGTATCTAGTTTGGTATATGTCATGATGATGTTATCACATGCTTGAGGCACTTCATTGATGATATCTTATTGTATATGGTGTATGGCATGATTGAGACATATCATGAGTCATATGGTATATGGATGAGGCACATTTCATATTACATGGTTTTGATATATGATTGGGTTCTCATCATTGATGTTTTGGTACCTACAATTGGCATATCTTATGGTACATATTGGTGATGTTATGCTTCATGAGTTGATGATGATATGGTAAATTGCTAGAGGAACTTCTTGGTGATTTTGGTACATGTTATGATACATGTTTGGCACATGGTTGATGCATGATATCATACAAGTTGTGGTACATGGTTGATGTACATGGTATGGAAATCACATAAAGTGTGATGAACAACATGACAATAGTTGTACTAAAAGGGTATTTTTTCATAATACACCTCAGTTCTATTACATGGTTGATGTACATGGTATGGTGATGGTTTTGGTGTCCATGTGAGTGGATCTGGCTATAGTTGATTAATGATGATATATCAATGACAGTGATAGTGACAATGATGGTGACAGGGACAATGACAGGTTGGATGATTATTTCAATCATCAGGTACATATTGATGTGATAGAGTGACAGTGATTGGTTGATGTGACAATGATAGGTTGATATGATAGTTATAGTGATAGTGATAGATTGGTTGATGACAATGGCAGTTATAGGTTGATCAGTGGTAGTGGCAGGTTGAGTCTACACTTATATTTCATGGTGGCAGGACGAGGCAAGGAAAGGGGGTTTTAGCCTCCTTCCGATTGGTGTTAGAGAACTCTGTGAATTTGATCTTCCTTCATGTTGGAGCCTGTAAATCAGGGGGTTGTAGTTTCCTTCTAGTTGGAGATAGGGAATAAAGGGAGTTGGATATTCCTTCAAGTTGGAGCCTCCTTCCAGTTGTAGTTGGAGAATTCAGGGAGTTGTAGCTTCCTTCAGGTTGGAGGCTATAAATAGGTGGTTGGAACCTCCTTCCAGTTAGTGTTGGATAATTTGGAAGTTGGTGCTGCCTATGAATGTATTATTGATATATATAATAAATCATTCCATGGTTTTCTCCCATTTGGTTTGAATCCAAATAAATTCTAGTGTACTATGTATTTGTGGTTTTTTATTATGCACTAATGAATGATATTGTTTATGATGCAATGATATACTGTATTCATAAGCGATAAAAAATTGAATACTATTGATAAAATTGAAGTTTATATATATTGTGATTGAAAGTGGCGAAAAGTGCTCATACCAATTCACCCCCCCTATCAGTATTTAAACAATTGGTATTAGAGAAGGTCCTTCAAGAAAACAATTCAACCACTGGAAGGAAGCTCATGAAGTATGCTAAGATTGGAGTACCATAGTTTGATGGGAAGAACCATGCCTTCTGGAGTAGAAGAATGGAAACATATATACAAGCATAGGGATTTGATGTTTGGCAAGAAGTAGTAGATGGATACACAACACCTACCACTCCTCCAACAAATAGAGATGGGAATATACTAAGTGAAAATAATTCAAAGGATACAAATGTGATTTTGAATGGTCTAGATCACTCAATATATGTCAAAGTTATGCACTGTGATTCTACAAAGGATATTTGGGACAAACTTCATAATATCTATGAAGGAGATGCCAAAGTCAAAGGGGCCAAGCTTCAAACTTATAGAGGTCAATTTGAATAACTGAAAATGAAGGAAGATAAAAAATTTGTAGCCTACTTTCTACGAGTTGATGAAATAGTAAGTGCTATTAAAGGCTTTGGAAGAAAGTTAAAGAACCAACCATTATCTAGAAGATACTAAGGTCTCTTCCAATGAGATTTGATCCTAAGACTTCAACAATAGAAGAAAGAGAATATCTGGGTATGATAAGCATGGAAAAGCTACATGAAATATTTACATCTTATGAAATGAGAACAGAACAGGAAAATCCATTCAAGAAATAAGCATCTTTCAAAGCATCCAAGAAGACAAAGAAAAAGAAAAATACCAAGTCAAATAAAATTACAGCTGCAACGATGATTCAAACAAATATGAATAAATATACATCTTTGTAAGGAAGTTGAAGAGAGGAATTGAGAAGTACAAACGTATGCTTCCCTTAAAATGTTTTGATTGTGGTAAAATTGGCCATTTTGAAAGTAAGTGTCCTTATGAAAAAAAGTCAAATAGTAATGAAGAAGAATATCCCAAGAAAGAAAAGAAATATCAAAAGGGAAATAGGGAAGGAGATAAAAGGAAAGTATTCAGGAAAAACATTTACTCAATAAAAGACAGTTCCTCATTTAATGAAGATGTTGAAAGTGATAGTGACTCAGATAGAGTACTCTTTATGGCTATAAAAACTAAGAAAAGAATACCTGAAAGCAATGAAATATAAGGTGAAGTGGATCTTGAGGTAGAATCAATCAGTGATTTAACTGATCTGAAGAAAGAAAGGAAGAAAAAAACCATTCAAAGAATAAATCATCTCTTTGAAAACCCAACTTGAAGAAGGAAAGAGAAAGGAAGAAGTAATGCAAATACAGATAATAAAGAAAGAAAAAGAGTGTGAGAAACTTGGAAAGGAAATCATGACATTGAGAGTTGAATTTATCAAGTGTTAGAAACAATTCTCAACAGTCAAAGGCCATACAGTGAAAAATATGGACTAGGATACAAGAATTTTCATTTTGAGGAAGTTCAAGCTCTAGGACGAAAGAAACAAAACAAAAAAGTTATGCATAAATTCTCAAAGGAAGGAATCATGGTCAGAAAGAGTTAGAGATGAATGAATACATAATATATTCTTCATTCAGGTAGCATGGAAACTTCAATCATTGTGAAGGAAACAACCATAGAGAATATTTTGATAAGCCAAGGTAGTAATTTGGAAGGACTACACCATAAAGAATAGTATTCACTCCTAGGTATCAAAATTTATTTTTGGGTCATTGTTTTACCTATACTAACTTTGGACATAAAGCTATAGATTGCAGAGCATATGGAAGAAATGTTCAAACAATAGATGGTTATGTGGCTCTCGCCAATATTGAATGCTACAAATTCCACAATTATGGTCACATAGATTGAAATTATAGAAGCATGATAGAGCCTCCCATGAAAGAAAACATTGATGTCAAATACAGGAAGGTTTGGAGAAGAAATGGAAAACAAGAAGAGCAGGTGAATGAAAACCAGGTCCCAGAGATCATACTCACAATATTTGCAACAACTCAAGATCATGATGAACCAATGGGAAAAGAGGAAGATGTAAGAATCCAGGAAGAGGATGAAGAGGAAGATGCTGGAATTCAGGAAGAAAATGAAAAGAATCTCAGAATTCAGGAAGAGGATGAAAAAGAAAATAATGAATCCACAAATGAGGAGGAATATTACTCCACATCAAAGTGGATATTTTTCTGAGCCACTTGGCTTGGAGACTCCCAGTAAATATGAATGTTGAAGAGGGGGAGTCTAAGCAAAAAATATACAGATTCGAGAACTATCTTTCAAGTAGTTTAAAGTTTTTGTATATTTTGGGAAAGAAGTTTCAGAGTGGTTTGATTAGAGACGTACAAAATGTCTTGTGACAATTTGATTGTTTGAGGATCAGGTTTCAGAAAACATTCCCATGCAGGTATCAACTGACAGTTACAAAGAATATCATTAGTACACTTTCCAAGTAGAGATTCATGCTTGTATAGAGTATTCAAGGCATCTATTAAAACATGGATATATTCAATAGATATTATTGCAGACATGTAGAGTCTGATTTGTGGATTGAATAAACAGCTTGAAAAGCAGGAATATGTAGTGATTAGTTGCAGAAAATTTGAAAAAACATTCATAATGATAAAGTGACAAATGGGTAAACATTGTATGCAGTTGAGTAATAGAGTCATCAATAGTTTTATGACATATGGACAGAGTTGGATCTTTGACAGGTCTAGTAGAGAGTACAAAAGACATGAGTCAGAGTAGATGCATAACAATGGATGAAAGCAAATTAGCAGGTAGTCACAGGAAGGAAGGTAGTGAAAGTCATAGTAGAAAGAGGGAAGAGAAACAATCAGCAAAAAAAATATTGATAGAGGAAAGTATGGTCATTAATTTGAAATTGAAAAGCCATGAAGAATTGAAGTCAAGTAACCTTGAATGCTTTTTATATATATTAATGAATTACAAGAGGAAGCACCAATGGAAAAACAACCCTGGAAGAGAGGAACACAAGTATATATAGGAAGCCCCACATTGATCTACATGACATATTGTAGAGAATTCAATGGGAGAGAAATCGTCAAGGAAAGAGATCCGAAAAGAAAGATCATAATCATGAAGATAGAGGGAGACATACGAACATGGGGAGTTACCCTTTTGCCTATGATGTCAAAGAGGAAGAAAGAGAAAGATCATAAGAGAAATATAAGAAGCTTGAAGATAGGGGGAGCAGCCCCAAAGAGATTTACCCTTTTCCATTGATGTCAAAGGGGGAGAGAAATATCAAGAGAATTGGTCATAGGTGGAATATGAGTGTTTCCATCAATGTGTAGTATACCTAGGGAGGTAATATGGGGTACCTAGGGAGGTACCCAATGGGAATGTGGTTATGTATTATTAGAGGAATTCATTTAATATATGAGAATGTGGTCATTCAATGTAAGGTGGGCTAGGTCATCTATATTAATAAAGGCCCACTATGGTAGTTAGATGTAATAAATGTGAGAAATCTCTCTATAAGGTTCTTAGGAGATAGAGAGAGCTATATAAAGAATTGTAAGCAATGTAATAAAGCATAGTGAATATTATTGTCATTCTACAAGAAAGTATTGCTTGAGGAGTGCATTCCTTCCAGAAGGAATAATATATGGTATTACCCTATGTTGGAAGCAGGCCAAAGAAGAAAGAAAGGCTATTTTGGGAAGGAAGGAATGCACGAGGAAAGTGATAACTGGAAGGAAGAGCATCACATGCACATGCATGGAATACCTAACGACATTAGGGTTAGAGTTTTTGTAATACACTATAATGGTTGGTGAGCCAAAAATGTGTAAATATATATACCTAGTTCTCATAGAATAAGAAGCTAGAACAAGAAATAAGAGCTAGAGGGAGGATATAGAGAGTCTAGAGGAAGAGTCATGTTTTGATAAATAGTTGTGATATTTTTCTATACGACCTAATTTTGTAAGCGGTTGAGCTGGGGAGGAGTAAGGAGGGTGGATCTTGAGGGTTAGATCACAGGCCGAGGATCCTAGTGCAATCTAGTCTGCCTCATAATATATTTCGACCTGACTGGGAGAAGTTGTAAAGCATGCGATGCTGAATTTTTGGAACTTCTATAATAAAATATCTTAAGAGCCAAATCTTTGTGGACGTAGCCTAGGAGGGGGTGAACCATGGTAAAAACTATGGTATGTTATTGAATGCATGTGTTTCCTTATTGTTTCTAAGTACATATTAGTATGATGAGTGTATGAGTTTATTATAGTCCATGCATAATTGTGAAGGATAGTTTATTACTTTAATAAGTTAAATAGAGCTCTCAGCACACACTTCTCATATATCCACTCAATCTTGGACTGCAAACACTTGAGTATTGCAGTCACCCATTAAGACTATCTTGGGTGAGACTATGCAGTGCACTCTGTGCATTGCGTTGCCTTCTGGTTTATCAAGAGTGTTGATAGTTTTAGAGGATTTGTTGGAACCCGAGTAGACATGAACCCTAGGTCAATCAAGTTAAAGGTATAAACTCAGACGTATAAATTATGTGTTCGTCGGTTGGAATAGTATAAGATTGCATAGGTAGGATCTGTAGAAAATTTGTAAGATCTGTGGATGGTGGGCCAAGGGAATACTGAATCAAATGATGAGAAGAATGCATGGCTAGAAAGGGATGTTGAGACTGTGAAATCCCACAAAAGAAGAGATTGAAAGTTGGTTGAAGACAAAAGAGCGAGAATTTGCACAAAAAGATAACAGAGACCCTAGAGTAACACCACACAAATATCTTGAGAAATACGTCTTTACTGATTTGCATGAAGTATTTTTTTTGTGATTTTCCACACTTATAAAAGGACTGGATATTGAGGTTGAAGGATAACCATGCAACAAACCAGATCCAACAGTTAGAATGGACCTCGGTTCAGATTGAGCAGTTACAATAGGTGAACAACAAATCCACTAGCGCAGTAGATTTTTGGCTC
>ML778165.1:572117-606372 GCA_009831015.1 Picea engelmannii | reverse complement strand
AGTTTCAGAAGCCAATTTCAGAGGATCAGTACAAGAATGAAATGAAAGAAATTAGATAGAAACCAAGAGAATATGTATGGGATATTGACCAGAGATTCAAGCGGTTGAAAGGAAAGTTGAAATATCTCATGACCGATATGGAGCACAAGCATTTGTTCGTCAATTCACTGCTACCACACTTAAAATACCCATTGTGACAACAAAAGTTTCAAACATGGGCAGAGGCACTGCAAGAAGCCTTGCAACTAGAAGAAAACCAATATCAACAAACGGATCCAGCCATCAAAGAGACGATGGAGGATTTGAATAACTTAACGTTCCATCTAAACCAGAACAAAAGTAAGGACAAACGAGAAGTTGTTTGGTGTACCACATGCAGGATGGAAGGACACCACAAGAACGAATGTCCAACATTCGCGCAGTACATGGTTGTAGGGATGCCAAATCCATTACCAACAAGAGGACTATGGTGTGAAATCTATAAGAAATCAGGCCACGATCCATATCACTACCCAATGATGCATAAATACCATACAGTCCCAAAGAGTTCATATTGCAACTTTTGCAAGTCAGTGGGACATGATGACAAAGATTGTAGAACTATGGATTTGATGCGAGAGAGGACATTAGATGCATACAAGGTGCAGGCATAAATGAAAACTAGGAAAGCTGCACCACAGTTTAACCAAGTTCTAGCCCCACACAATATTCCGTAGTAGCAGTATAATACTACGCAACAACCATATAATACCGGGCATCCATAGTACAAAACAATGCAACCTCAGTACAATACAGTGCAGTATAATCAGACGCCTCCATATAACGGGTCAAGAGGAGATAGAGTTGGCTACAGAGGTGGAGGACGAGCAAGAGGAGGTTTTGAAAGAGGTAGAGGACCAGTGGTATGTCACAACTGTCAACAACCGGGACATTATGCAAGAGAATGTCCACTTCCATCAGTGACTTGTATGTATTTTTGTGCATTGGATCATGACACGGAAGAATGCCCTGCGTTACTTGGGAAGATCCAAGAAAAGAGAAATCAGAAAAACCAGAACGTTCAATGGATTTCAATGGAAGCAAGGGATGAAGGATGAAACATCAACATAGTTACACGTAGAGGATCTAAAACAGGGAACGACGCAGCCCGACAAGAGCCAGTACAACACCAATGGGTGAAAAAGAATGTAGAACCAAGGAGAAAGTTTGACGCATACAACAAGAAGGAAACATTTAAGCAAGCCAGACAAGAATTCTTGAAGCAAGACACTGTGTCGACTTCAATTGCACAACAGAGCAAGGAATCGCCAGAGTACGAGATGCCTCCATTGTTGGATCATACCAAAGAAATGCAGCCCATAGGAAAAGTAAGTACAATCAAAGGATTTTTGCAGTCATGTGTAAAACTATTGAATGACCCATCCTCTGTCAAAATATTGAAAAATATATTACAAAGATGTAGCATAGAGACAGAAGGAAAACTAGAACAAAAAACAGTCAATCACATACATACAAGGAGAAGAACATGTAGGGAGTTCCGGATGAATGCCAACATCAAAGATTTCAACATGGGAGATATCATACTAGATCTAGGATCTGAAGTTAATGTATTACCCAAGAAAACATGGCAATGTATGGGAGAGCCCACATTAGGATATTCACCTGTTCAGTTGAAACTGGAAAACCAACATAGAGTTCTGCCAATTGGTAGAATGAAAGGAGTGACAATAGATCTAGATGGAGTGCACAACAAAGCAAACTTCGAAGTGATTGAAATAGTGGACGACACAATGCCATATCCAACATTGCTTCGCTTGGATTGGGAATTTGATAACCAGGCCATAATCAACTTAAAGACACGAAAAATGACATTCAAGTCAGGAGAATATAGGGTCATCGTGCCACTAGACCCATTAGAAGGGGAAAGGTTTGTAGAACCTACTTGCTTAGACTTAGAGGAAATCATCCAGTTGTACAGAACAACTGCGCATGATGAATATTACGTAAACCCAATTGCATATGGGATCCTCAGTTGGCGAAGCATTACTTCATGTGCGACAAACTCAGACACGGGTCTAGAAAACTGGAAACAAAGGCTACACGAAGTTTCCACAAGAAGATGTGCAAGAATAGACTACGCAGTAAGATGGGTAGGTACAGAGATAAGGGAACCACCTAGTTTCCATGGAGTAAATGATCTGGAAGTATTCTTGGCACAATACGAGAATGAAGTGTTAGAAAATCAGAGACTCTTAGCACTCGATATAGCACTCAAGGCCACACCTGCAATATGGTGGGGCGCACATAAAGAAACAATCAAGGATTGGTACCAATGCAAGCGGTTATTGCGCATAAGGTTTGGTGCAGAACAGAGAAGCAACCGGTAGCAGAAGTATGATGGACAGGGGGCACCAGCGGGACACTTGGAGAAGTGCAAAGCATTGTGGAAAATGACACCTCCAAAGGAATGGTCTCATCATTTTCTACATACCTTAGAAGGCATACTAGCAAACTAGTATATAGATGAGGAACTGCCCAGAGGAACTGCAAGCTGAATAGTATTGCAAAAAAACTTTGCAGTCACTTTCTCATTCGAGCATGAGAACCCCAACATAGATGTGGGACTTAAGCAAATAAGAGGGTTCATATTCATTAAGGAATCAGAAGTCAAACGCATAACAGAGGAACAACAACGAAAAAGATAGACAGTGAAAGAATTGTTGCCATGCTACCATGTGAAGGAAGAAGCACTAGATGAAGACGACCCATGTGATATTTAGATCGAGGAAGTGGAAGGTGAAAGAGAAGTGGAAGGTCCACCTTTAGAATTAGAAGTAATTGTTGCGTCGATATAGGTGAAGAAAGTCAATATTGGGACAGTGGAGAATCCCAAAATGGCCAGCATTGGAGACTACTTGGATGAGAAAACAGTAGAAAGCATAACAAAATTACTGTGCGAGTACAACAATATGTTCCCCACAACATTTACAGAAATGAAGGGCATGGAAGGAAAGCTAGGAGAAATGAAGATACCACTCAGAGATGAAACAAGACCGATCATACAATGACCATACAGATTAAACCCGATGTATAAGCATAAATTCAAAGCTGAGATTGACAGGATGCTTGAAACCAGAATCATAGAACCTATGGAAGAATCAGAATGGATAAGCCCGATGGTAGTTCAAGAGAAAAAACAAGGCGGGATAAGAATATATGTCGACTTGAGGAAGTTGAATGATGCATGCCTACATGACTTTTTCCCTAGACCTTTCACGGATGAAGTGTTGGAGAACGTAGGAGGACACAAAGTTTACTCATTCACTAATGGATTCTCAGGCTACCACTAGATCAAGATAGCACAGGAAGACAAATACACGACCATGTTTGCTACAGAATGGGGATCCTATCAGTACACAGTCATGCCGTTTGGACTGAATAACACACCAGCAATAGTTTCCAAAGTAGTCATAACTGCATTTAAGGAATTTATCCACCAATTTCTAGAAGTATACTTGGACGACTGGACAGTCTATAGTCTATTGAAAGATCATGTAGAGGTCTTGAGGCTAATGCTAGAAAGGTGCAGGTAGTGTCAGATATCATTAAACATCAAGAAATGTATCTTCAGAACATCGCTTGGGATACTATTGGGCCATATAGTATGAAAACAAGGATTACTAGTAGATCCTGCAAATATTGTAGTAATTGTTAACTTGCCACCACCAAAAACAGTTTGTCAACTAAGAGCAACATTGGGACAGACAGGATACTACAATTTTTTTATCAAAGGGTATGCGCAGATCACCGCGCCAATGGATAAACTATTAAGGAAAGATACAAAGTTTCAATGGAATGAATATTTTCAACATGGTTTGGATACGCTAAAAGAAAAAATGGTCATCGCGCCAATACTAGTATTTCTAGACTGGGAGAAGACATTCCACGTACATGTAGATGCATCAGCCATAACACTTGGAGATATTTTTCTGCAACCAGGAGCAGGGGATTTGGATCATCCTATAGCATTCGTGAGCAGAAAACTATCAAAATCATAGAAGAACTATAACACTATAGAGAGGGAAGGCCTAGCTATCGTTTACGCACTGTAGAAGTTCARACACTACTTACTGGGAAAACATTTTAATATGTTCACAGATCACTCAGCTCTTAAATACTTAGTCAACAAGCCAATGTTGGGGGGGGGGAGAATCTGTCGATGGTTACTCCTATTTCAAGAATTTGATTTTGAACTAATAGTCAAGCCAGGAAATTTAAATGCAAGACCTGACCACCTATCAAGGGTCACGAACGGAGAGGAACCTACAAGTTTAGAGGACAACTTTCTGGATGCACAGTTATTTTCAGTCCAAATTGTCGATGAATACTTTGCATATATCATCTAGTATTTAAGTATGGGTACTTCGCCACAAGAATAAAACACTGTGCAGAAGAAAAACCTAGTAGTCTGAGCTGCAGACTATCAACTAATCGTAGGACACTTATACAAAATGGGTACAGATAGCATCTTGCGAAGATATGTGCTAGAACATGAAAAACCAATGGTTTTAGAAGAAGCCCATGAGGGAATAGCAGGAGGACATTACGCAGGAAAAGATAATGTGCATAAGGTATTGTGCGTAGGCCTATGGTGGCCGACCATTCACAAAGAGTCGAAGGATTACTACCAGAGATGCGACGTCTGTYAGATGGTTGGTAAACCCAATAGAAGGGACGAGATGCCACTGCGACCATAGGTAACGTTGCAAGTATTTGACAAATGGGAAATGGATTTTGTGGGACCAACTAGCCCACCAACAAAGAGGACAAGAGCAAGGTACATTATCACCGTGACAGAATACTTGACAAGATGGGCGGAAGAAACACCAGTCAAATATTGCAGTGCAGAAACAACAACACACTTTCTATTTGAACAAGTAATCACTAGATTTGGTTGCCCAAGAAATTTGATGAGCGACCAAGGCACTCACTTCATTAACAACACTATTAAGGCTATGACTGAGGAAATTGAATTCCATCATTAAAAGAGTACACCATACCATCCAAAAGCAAATAGAACAGTAGAAGAATTTAACAAAATCTTGGAGAACGCATTGACAAAGATCTACAATGTCAACAAGGATGATTGGGACCTCAAAGTACCAGCCGTATTGTGGGAATACAGGACCACATGCAATAAATTGACAGGACACACACCATTCATATCGGTATATGGACAAGAAGTAGTGGTGCCATTAGAATTTTTGGTACCCAGTCTGCATGTAGCAGCGATTACACACATGACAGAATGAGGTGCAGTACATGATAGGCTAAATCAACTAATTATCATGGAGGAAGATAGGATCCTAGCAGGGTTCCACCAACAAGTTCAGAAGGAAAGGGACAAATCTTGGCATGACAGACACATCAAGAAGAAAACTTTCAAGGAAGGAGACTTAGTGTTGATGTATGACAACAAATCCATTCAGCATCCAGGAAAACTCAAAATACACTGGATAGGACCATACAAAGTAAAAATTGTCACGGATGGGGGAGTTGTATAGTTGAAAGACTTAGGAGGCACAGAACTCAGAGGGACGATCAATGGGAGCCGACTGAAGCCTTATAAGGACAGTCGACCACCCACAACTTGAAAGTCATCGTGTAGTAATAAAAAAAAAAAAAGGAGAAGGAGCACACACACTTAGGAATACGAGCCCGATGAAGACAAGGCCAACCGTCAGTTCAAAACGAAAAACAAGCGGGAATAGTGAAGATGGAAAAAAAGTGTTAAGTGATGAAGGATAGAAGAACTGAATGCCATAGATGACTGACGGGGCGTCACATTAATAGTGCCAATTGGAGACGTGATGGAAAGTAATGGTGAGTACGAAGGAATTGGAGGTTCATTGAATTTGAAATAAAGCTAACGTATTCAAAAAGATTCACATAACACCCATATAAAGAAAGGATGCGGGAACAAAAATCCTATTGCGAAATTGGAAGAGACGGAGAGCGATAGCACATACGAAGCACAGAGTGAAGTTTACAAAGTTTGCAGAGGCCACTGAGCTCGACGGACGTTTTACTAATACCGCCATGGCACCACCCAAACAAGCATAACAGAGCAATACTGTAAGACAACCCAGAGTTAGGACAAGGGAAAAAACTCAATCACAGGGAAGTGAACAACAACCGCCAGAAGTCATCAATGTGGACGAAATCCCATCGTCGGATACAGCACCGGAAAGCCCAACATTCATGGTAGAAGAAACCCAACAAACAACACCTACAGGCATGGACATCGATAGGCCAAAAGAGGGGTAGGGCCGAGAAAATGAGGACGCAAGAATTCAAGCGCAACCAGAAAACCCTGAAGAAGCTCCGAGATTCAATGGGATGACTCCAAATCAGGTAGAAGTGGTTGAGCCAGATGAGTTACAGACAACCGTGTCAGAACACCCACAGGAGGGAGCAATGGAATATGTCACGAGTCGACCAGAAAAGTATGTCGAAGAACTATCAATGGATTCTGTAACCTTGAGTCTACCACCATCGTGAAAGGACAAGAAGCAGGTACCTAAGTCACCACGTAGACAACCCGCCGCAATTTTTTTTTTCTGCGTATACTAGAAGGGATACGGGTGAAAGCAGATTTGCTATGTTTTGTCGAGAATTAAAATACTCAGACCATGATGTAACTGACATGGACAAGTTCTCAGAGTTCGTGAAGCAAGTCTATTACAGACTATGGGTGTAGATTCATTTGGGGATCCAATTCATAAACTACTCTAGTGGGCAACAGGATTAGTGAAAACTGGGATTTTAGGTATGTTGGAACTACCACACTTTGGCAGAGGACAGTATGCAAAAAGTTGCGTCAAGAAATTGATCACTATCACACATGGAGGATATTTGTGGCTGGGCAAGCTCATCTCAATAGACATAGAGCTCATTGTGCACATCATAGGGCTGCCATCACGGGGCATGGATCCCGCACAGTTTCTTGAGGAAAAAACAAAGGAGAAAGCACTCGCTGAGGAGATGAAAAATAAATATGACACTGAAAGGGGGACACGTAGAATCATTATTAAATGGATCAGTGACAGCACGACAAGAATGGTCATGAAAATCATGGTCTGAAATCTTCTTAGAAAATGCTGCAAGGAGGAAGTTTCAGCCGGGGTTGTTACTTCTCGGGGACATTCGAGAAATGATACTTTATCAAAACGCAAGTTATCCAATCTTTGGGAAAACAAATGGGCACTTTAAAATTTGTCTACTAACATCAAGGAGAGAATTTAGCAAACCCGCGTTTGAGATTTGAACTATCTAGTCACTTGTGTGCAATGGCATCTTTGTAACCCACGGTGATTTGATATATAGCGAATGAAATTTCAGTGTTATTTCTTCTCATGAAACTTGGCATGTGAGCTTTGGGATTTCCTGGAGAGCAAGCAAAGTTGAATTAGAAAGTGGTGTATTGCCAATGGAACTGTCAAGCATGAATATATATAAGATCTTCCAAAAACTAGCACTTGTGGAGACATTTGTGGACATTGTAATGTGCTCGGTGCCCTTATGGTTTGTGGTTATGATAGGCCTACTTATTGATTGGTCTTGGAAAACTAGGTGGTTTGGCCTAATTTGTTTAGGAATGAGGTCCAAGTTTCAATTTGCATGCATTTCCCCTCTTGGGTTTGGTGTTTCACCTATATCTCTTCTGGTAAGGAGGTCATCGGTCTTCTCTAGGAAATTGAGAAACACAAGCACCAAGACATTGTAATAAGTATTCAAAAGTTTACTACTAAAGTATAGAAACTTAAACATGATAGACACTATCTCTTCCATTTAGCTCATGTCATGCATGCTTATAGATGTCCTTCACTTGTATCAACTCTCTAGCCTTGCAATAATCTTGATATTTCTTTAGAAAGATTTGTTGCATGTCATCCTAGATTCGGATGGTATTTTCTCCAAGCCCCATGAACCAACAAAGAGTTACTTCTTTAAGGGTGGCCAGAAATATCTTAATCTTTTGAGCATATGAAGAATAATCATAACTTTAACAAAGTACATCAAATTCAAAGAGAAAGGTATCTAGATCTTCACTAGCCATGCCATGAAAATTGGGCAAAATAAAAGGTGGAAAGTTTTTCATTTGGATCATTCCATCTGATTCTCAAATTGGAAATTCAAAAGTCATGAGTTCTTACTAGTTTGAATCTCCTCCTTCCTCAATCTATTGTATTTCCAAAACTTTGACTCTCCGTGTGTCGTAGAGTCTACAAAAGGAAAATATTATATAGTAGATGTTGGTTCCTCCACTTGATTTTCTCGGAATTCTAAGTATACTTCACCGCTAATCAATTCTTTTATTTTTGCAGTAGATTGTATGAATACAACATCAACGGTGGAACTAGCTCCAAGAATGGCTAGTACAATGTTGTATTTAGAAACTCCTTTGTTGGAAGCAGATTGGGATCTTGATCATACCCATGATTTTCCTCCTTTCATCGATTTTCCTTCCAATGTGTTAGTGGCTTGAGTGGCTCTTACAAAACTGCAAAATCTTCCTTTTGAGTCTCTAATTTTATTCATGCATCTATATTCTTTACTATTAATGAAAAACATTGCATGTGAAATCCAACAAAGAGGAGTTGGCAATAGGTTCGTTGATCTTATGCCCTTACCATGTGTTTTTTCTAAATTAGTGCAAAGAAAATTCCTTAATCCTTTGACATATCCCCTACAACGATGCCAAAAATGATAGGTGAACTAAATTCCTTACTATTGACAATAGGGATGTTTAACTTACTTGCACATTTGATATGGTAAACCAGGGATTGTAAGATTATGAGATGATGCCCATTGTTTATACAAGATTCAGGGATTGTCTTTGTGTCTAATTTATATATTCTTTAATGGAAGTGAAATCAAAGAGAACAGAAATGAATCTTTACTTAACTCAAAAGATAACTTAACTTATACTTTTAATATGCTGAAAACAGTGAAATCCTTGCAGAATAAAATAAAATATATTACTCAGAACAATCTACAACATTCTAAGTTGTTGGCTCAAGAGTAACTATTAATTACAAATATTATTCAATATGGCAATTACAAAACTTGAAATATTAATAACAGAAATGAGAAACCTACTAAGTTACATAACTATTCTACATAAAATGACTACAAATGAAATTGCTAGTTATAAATGAATTAAGCTAATTATTTACATAACACCTTCACATCTCCCTATCTATCTGGAGAAAGTTGTTGTAGTGACTGAAATCAACTAATTAAAATCAAGCTCAAGCACTCATACAATTTATACGAACATTGAAAGAAAAGTTTAAGTTAAAAGTATGAATAGTGTATTGGATTTTTACAAATACCAAAATTGATACCCTGAACCTAATATGAGGCTCTTTTAAGGCTCGCTCTGAGTCTTAGCCCATGGGATGCCTCGACATAGTTCCATTAGCATACTGGTATATCTTGAGGGACAACATATGAAATGGAGTTGTTGTCAGGGGACATAATTTGAAGATATTTTCCCTAGGTATACGACATTGCAAGATCTTATACTCAAAGGTGAATGAGTTTCAGACACCTGGCTATTGATTATTTCACCTGGTGACTCCACAGAAGGTAGATATGGCATCTAACAGAATATATACCAGAAGCAACCTAGACCCTAAGCGTACTCCAGTATAGGTAGACCCTGAGAAGCTCGTGACCTGGAGAAATCTCATAAAACATCAAATATTTTCATTTTTTGGTAACCCTAATTTCGAAACTTCTCCTTCTATTGTTCATGTAGGTATTGAATTTCTTGAGTTAGTTGATATACCTATTGATTCTACTTCTTCTACTAAGCTACCTCCTAAACCCTTAATATATCTACAGTATTCACTTTTAGGATTCTGTCAAGAAATAAGCTCTTCCTTCACGCCCTTTATGAAAAGCCTTATTAACCCTCCATCTGTTGAAGCCCATAACTATATCCTGTAGAATCGTATGGCTAATTTAGGAGGAGGAAGACATGGGGGAAATCAACCTCCCCCACCACTTGTAAACCATTGGGTCATGGCTAGATTCATCCCTTTAAATATTCCCACTCATGTCCATGACCTCCCTAGAAACTACTTGAAGTTGTTTCCCAAGTACAATGGTGGACCAACCCTATATGTTGAAGAACACTTAACAACCTTCCATGGTTTCATTGATAACTTAATCATGGAGCATGATGATTTATGCATGAGGTTGTTTGTCCAAACCCTGGAAGGAGATGTTCGGAAATGGTTTAGATAACTTCCTACGACCTCTATTGACAGTTGGCAGGCTCTCGAGTCTGCATTTATGAAGTAGTGGGGGGGAAAGAGGGACAACCTATATTACCTAACTGAGTTTGGATCCCTTAAGAAGAAAGAAAATGAGTCAGTTGTTGATTTTAACAAAAAATTTAACAAGCTTTACAACAATATTCCTAGAGATATAAAGCCTTTGTAGCAAGCAGCCAAGGTTACAAACACTGGGGCTTTTGATGCAGACTTTACCGTGGTATTAAGAGAAAGGAGATATCCCATTCTGTTGATAATGCAATATGATGCTATAGATATTGAAGGAAATATGATTGCATTGGGAAAATGAAGGAAAAGTATAATAAAGTAGACAATAAGAAAATTAAAGAAGATTGTGATCATTCAGATCCAAGATGCTCATGAAGCTCGAATGGATGAGATGTCTAGACTAATCATAAACTTGAAAAATAAGATGTATATATTTGATATGGAAAACTATAATGCCAACAAGGTTCCTTAAGATGGAGGGGTGAGGAACCCTAACGAGTTCAAGAGGCCTTTCAATCCCCAACTCATGAGGAGAGAAAGAAGAAATGATGAACAACCTATCTAGCCTCATGTGAGAGCTAATAACGAAAACAATCTAATTGAGGAAGAAACAGATGAAGGATATGTTGAACCTCGAGAATAAATACACCTGTTGCAAGAAGAAAAAAATGTCATGCATCTAACTCAAGATGATTATGAAGATTACCTCAACACCAGGAAGAAAACCCCTAAATATGGATCAAACAAAGTGTTATTGTCCTATATCGGGTACAAAATGTTTGTTGATGCACTGTAGGTTGAGATGCACAAAAAATATGATCTCCAACCTAGACAGAAAGCAGCTAATTAGTACCACTAACCCCAGCTTAAGAAGTTTATCCCAAGTCTTTCTATGGATAAATTCAAAGAACTAAAAAGTATTATCAAGGCTAAAGAAGATGAAGGATATTCAAAAATAACATAAAGAGAGGTTTAGGAACTTTAGGAATCAATTCCACCTTTCAATATTGAGAAAGAACTGTCTAAAATCAAGATCCCTGTCCCACTAGAAAAACTGGCTAAAAACCCATGATACCATAAGCAGGTTGAGAAGCTCATTCAAGGGAAAATCCCAGTAAGTCCTAACACTGTAAAATTGCAAGATGAATCTCACACTATAGTTTTTGGTCCTCTCATAGATTATAAGGAGGAATTTGTTGCACCTTTCTATGTGACCCTAAATATCCATGACAAGATGCTACATAATTGTGTGCTTGATTCTAGAGCATCTCATAATCTTATGTCAAAAGTAGTAATGGAGAAGTTGCGGTTAGAAATAACCAGGCCTTACCATGACCTCTATTATTTTGATGCTAGAAAGGTGAAAAGTGATGGGATGATCAAAGACATGGTGGTCACTTTGGCTCAGCTTCCTGTCAAGAGTATTATGGTGGATGTGGTGGTAGTTGATGTACCTGCAAACTATGGGATGTTGTTATCCAGGACATGGGCAAGAAAGTTGGGTGCTACAATGCAGATGGACATGAATTATGATACTGTGCCATTTTTTGGAGGAGAGGACATGATATTATATAGATAAACAAAGTTTTCCTATGTGGTCAGTGATCAAAACAACTCTGTAAATCACCCCATATATGTTGTTGATGAAGACTTGGGTTGTTGTATCCTCGCAGTAAATGAAGAATGTAAAGTGGCCTTGAATATGACAAGCCCCATTACGAACCTTTATCAATAAAGAGATGGTATATGGAAGATGTATTTTGATGGATCATATTTGAAGGAGGGAGTGGGAGCTGGAGTAGTGCTCATTTCCCATAAAAAGGAAGAAATTCATTTGGCCTACAAACTGGAGTTTGAGGCCACTAACAACGTAGTTGAGTATGAGGCCCTAAGTCTTAGTATGGAAGCAACAAGGAAGATGCAAATCACTGAGTTGGTAGTGTTTGGGGACTCCAAACTTGTGGTTCAAAAAATCAAGGGTTGCTATCAAACAAGGCATCCTAGGATGAGAGTATACATAAGTCAAGTATGGGATTTAATTGATAATTTTTACAAAGATTTTAATATTATTGTTGTCTCAATATAATTTAACCATCAATTTGATTCCTTAGCAATGGCATCCAGCGCCTTTAAGACCTTTGTTGTCCCCCAGATGAGATATGAGATTGAGATGAGGTACAAACCTTACATCCCTGATAATATAAAATATTGGCAAGTGTTTGAATATGACTAACATATCAAGAGATTCATGGAGGTCATAGATGAATTTTCCAACATCCATGTAGATTCAGATGATGAAGAAAATGGGGAAACTATGGTTGAAATAGAAATGTGAATGACCTCTGAGTTTAGTGAATACATGGTTGGGCATAAAGTCCTTCAACTAAAAAACAAATTTATTCCAAAATTATTGGTGCCCTAGAGCAGGTTTTTGATAGGAATGATGTGCCCATAAAGCCCACATTTTTACTCAAATATGACAATGTTGAAGAATGCAACATTGGGACAGAACATGAACCAAAATACATAAAGTTTTCTAAAGGAATTTCCCCCAAGTACAAGGAATAATAATTGCAATTGTTCAAATAATATATGGATGCATTTGCTTCGAAGTATGAAGACCTAAAGACCTATGATAAAAGCATAATACAACATAGGATGCCACTCAAGCCTGGTACTAAAACTTTTAGGTAGAAAGTAAGGAAATTCAAATCCCATGTTACTACCCACAATTGAGAAGGAGGTGAGGAAATTACTTGATACTCAAATCATCATTCGTCTCAAATATTTTAAATGGGTGGAAAATCTAGTCCCAGTTAGGAAAAATAGTGGAGAGATAAGGCTTTGTGTGGACTTCAGAAATCTAAATAAATGCTCACTAAAAGACAATTATTCTCTTCCCAAGATTGATCACATACTCCAGAAATTTGTGGGAGAAAATATAATCTCTATGATGGATGGTTTCTTGGGATATAATCAGGTGGAAATGTATCATGATGATAGGGAAAAAACAACTTTCACAACCCCATGGGGAACGTTCATGTATGATAAAATTCACTTTGGTTTGATAAATGCATGAGATACATTCCAACGAGCTATGGACATATCCTTTGTGGGAGAGAAGGATAAATTCATTTTCATATATCTGGATGATATGACTTTCTTCTCCAAGACAGATGAATATCACATTAAGCACTTAAGGCGGACCTTTGTGAAGTGCAGGAAATTTGGCCTATCCTTGAATCCAAAGAATTCTTATTTTTCTATGACTAAAGGCAATATTTTGGGTCATATAGTGTCAAAAGAAGGAGTTAAAATAGATCCAGAGAGAGTGGAAGTAATCAAGAATGTAGCTATACCTAGAAACAATAAAGAGATACAATCTTTCCTGGGCAGAAACAACTTCCTGAGGAGATTTGTCCGAAATTGTAAGATGGTTAGGCACATCACTAACATGTTAAAGAAAACTTATGAAGTGAAGTGGAATCCTGAGGCTACAAAATATTTTTAAGTAATCAAAGAGGCATTGGGAGAGTCTCCAGTTTTAGTCAGCCCGAATTACGATCAGGACTTCTTCATTTTTTCTTTTGTTTCAAAACATACTATACTTGTTTTCTTGTTACAAACAAAAGATAAAAACTAGGAGCAACCGATATCCTTCTTCAATAGAGCTTTGAGGGATGCATTACTCAAATATAGTACTCTAGAGAAACACACATATGCCCTCGTTAAGTCATTAAAAACATTCAGATATTATATATTACATTCCAAAATGTTTGCTTATGTACCTAATAGTGCAATCAAGGACATCCTCACACAACTTGACAGTGAGGGAAGAAGAGGCAAGTGGATCACCAAGATATAGGAGTATGATTTGGAGATAAATCTCACCAAGTTGATAAAAGGACAAGGGTTGGCCAACCTCATGGTTGAATCAAATTACAAGGCCATTGATTTAAATTTCATGACAACAAACATCATGGAAGCAAAGCAAGGAGAGAATGAAACACAAGAACCATCTTCTGGGGTAATCCCTGAGTTTGTTGAATCTAATTGGTATAAAGATGTGATTTTCTATCTTTAGAATCTAAGTTTCTCACTAACATGGGACAAAGCTAAGGCCAAATCCATCAAGCTCAAATATGTGAAGTACTGCATTCTGGGAGGAAATTTATTTTGGAAGGACCCAATAGGAATATTGTTGAATTTCCTTGTTGAAGAAGAAACTAAGGAAATTATCAATGAATTTCATAAAAGGATATGTGGGGGTCATCATGCATGGAGAGCTATTGCATACAAAATCCTCAGAGCTGGATATTATTGGCCCTTATTATTTTTTGATGTGAATTGCATGGTTAGGGCCCGTGTAGAATGTCATATATTTGCAGGGAAGTAGAAATCACAACCTCTTCCACTTATTCTTGTCAAAGAAGAAACACCCTTCCAACAATGGGAATTAGATTTCATTGGTGAAATCTACCCAAATTCAAGTGGGAAACACAAATGGATCTTGATAGCCACAAATTACTTCTTCAAGTGAGTGGAGGAAATCCCCACTAGGAAAACAACGGATTCAATCATCATCGAGTTCCTTGAGGAAAACATTTTAACAAGATTTGGGTGTACCAAGAAGATCATAATTGATAATGCCTAGGCCTTCAAATTTGCCAAAACTATAATATAGAGAAAGGACATTCCATTGCATATTATCCAGAGGGAAATGGCTTGGTTGAGTCATCCAATAAGAACCTCATTAATATCATCAAGAAGGTGTTGTCCCAAAATAAGAAAGCTTGGGATTCCGACCTAAAATATGAAATCTGGGCAGATCGAGTGAGTATCAAAATGTCCCTTGGTACTTCTCGATTTCAACTGGTATATAGGATGGAAGATGTTTTGCCCATACAACTTAGTCTTCCTGTGATGAAATTATTGCAAGATGAAGAGGAAGAGTCATATAATATGCAAAGAAGAATTAGCCAACTGATTGAATTCCAACAAGTAATAGATTAGGTACAAATGAGGTATCAAGCACACCAGGAAAGAATGAAAGAAATATTTGACAAGAGGTCCAAGGAGAAAAGCTTTATGACAAGAGACCTAGTCTTAAATTGGGATGCCAGAATAAAATCAAAGGGAAATCATGGAAAATGTGATAGCCTCATGCTTGGACCTTTCTAGATAGTTGCAACACAATACAACAATACATATGAGATAGCATAGCTAGATGGCGAGATATTTGGGGCTCATGTTAATGGGAAGTTCCTCAAAAATTTATTGCAGTAATGAACGCTGCAAATTTTCTTACCCTCTACATAAATAAATCTTTTTTCATTCATGTTATGTATTTTTAATTTTACTTCATTCACCATATTTTAAGCAAGCAAGAAGTTAGAGTTTTAATTTTAAGTTGTTGAGCAATTTTGTTTCACCTCTCGAATCAGTTTTTCAGGTGCACATGAAGTAGTTTGTCTTAATGTAGACTCCATAACCCAACAAGAGAATGTACTTAGTCTACATTTTGCAGCATATCATAGGCGTATGTTGTCCTCGTTGGAGTCAATGTTAGTACTGGATTTGATCCAGTCATTTGTGTGCACATTTATCATGATTAGGGGAGAGAAATTCAATATTATCAGGCTGAAGGGGAGTGTACAAAGCTCATGGATCAAAGGGGTAAAGCACGTGGTCAAGGGCCTAGAAATGTTTACAGAGAAAAATCCATCCCTAAAGGCCCGAGGTTGTGTTTCAAATATTCAGGCGCTTATCGAGAGCATAAAGGAGCTTATCACACTCAAAGAAAGCTTAAGCCCATTTCATTAGAGGCCATATCATATAACCAAGGCTTAAGGAGAAAGTGTGGGAAAAAGTGCGGGCCCACTCCTCAGATGGAAAAAAGCGAGCCTAATCAACGATTGAGGATGCATGTCACATTGGAAAGGTGTTCATTATTTAACATAGCATTGGGGAGCGAGAATGGTTGTAAAGAGTTATATGGAAAAGAGTTAATGGTATCGCATGGTAAGATACAGAAAAGTGAAACCACTCCCCTAGGGTTGCGACAATGGTATTCCAGTCTTTCCAGGTTGCATATCTACCAACTCATTGTGTATCCGATCATTCGCTCAATGCCACCTAGAATCGACATAACAGTTCACCTGGAAACCAAGGAAGCTAAGGAGGACCTGACAAGTCAGTGACACATATTTTCAAGCCTGTCAAAGATCACCACCTATGGTGAGAAGGACAACTAGAGTTTTTTGTTGTCATATTGAGCCCAACCACACATATGTTGAGTCGCTGAGGACACTTCAGCACCTGCATGGACCAATTCCAAGATGCCACATGCCCATAGATCCATGTTGACATCATCTGAAGTTCGTGCATTTTCCCCAAACTTTAAAAGGCTCTGAACCATAGGGAAAAGCACACGTGTATTCAAACAGGGCACGAGGGAGAATGTTTCAGGAGAGTGGGATATTTACTGAAATCCTTCCAAATCAGTTGGAAAAGATGTGATGTATAACATGATATCTAGCATGACGTTTTCCATCCTTCACCCATCATCATACCCCTGCCTATAGTCGTTAGAGGAAAACAATCATTTCATCGACATGTCCATTCACGCATGCCTCGGATCTCAACAGATTGGGATAAGTGTGACCAATCACCTCACCCTGAAAATAGCCTTATCTGGCACGTGTGAAGCTCCTATAAGGAAAAAATTGAAAGATCCAGGTAAAACCAATCTGCAAATAGTCTAGTTTCCGCTGATAAGCTATCCTGATGTTGAATATTGCAGACGATGATACACCTATGAAAATTCCTCTCACATGAGGGAATTATCATCCATCCTGGCTACAAATGTTGGGATAAGTTGATCCACACCTCGTTATGGGAAGAATGTCTTTCTCGGGTATCATTAGTGCAACATGAAAATCAGAAGGGAAATCAGGAATCTACCCTAATGTGCAGTTGTATCAATTGGTTGGCCAAAGGAAACAACTCTAGGAAGGAGATTCAAAGATTTGGTCATTGATACTCTACTCCATCGAATGGTGGGGTCTGAGTAGAAGGTGTTGGGAGGCCTTTCAACCAATTAACAACCCAAATCATTCCATGGTTGAACGGACCCACCGTTGCAAATGAAGATCTCATTGAGTCAGCGAAGAATATCCATTTCAAGGCTCAATCAGACAAGGAGAACCCACTCCATCCAACACCATCCCGTCATATTGGGGGGTAAAAATCTATTTTTACCCAGTTAAATCAGATGAAAATCCGTTTGAAATTTGAAAGCAGTTAAAATGCCAAAGGTGGTATCAAGATTCTGACAAGTGGAACTCATTTTCAAGAAGCAATATTGGTCAGAGAAAGTGGTTTTCCCTCAAGCAGAAGAAACTATAAATCAACATAAGTAGTTCATTTTTAGGTTCGACAGTTTGGGAATTTAAGAGTATCTTATACCTAAGTTGTTTGATCCAGATCCCCTCATACACATGACAATTTTTAAAGCTACAAGCTTTAAGAGATTCATCCCCTGTGTTATGCTTTAATCTATGCTTCTTTTTGTGTATGTGCTCTTTTAAAATCCATTCCTCTCATCTCATGGGTTCTTGCATTAGATACCCATAATAAAATCTCAAGCAACAAGTTTCATAACATGCATAGTGTAACTGCATATTCTTTAGCTTATGATATTGAAGTGATTTCCTCTGAATGTATGACCACTTCATGTCGTTTTTTATTGTATTTAATGATGTGTAGAGGGTACCTCCATGGATTTAAAAATATGAAAATTGATATCGTTTGATGCATGGTTTGACGATCTGGTATAGTTGTTAGAACTATTGAATTCTCAATTTCTTAGCATGTTATTCTTTCCATAGACTGTGAAATTCACCTTAAAGTTGTCTCACATGTTTATTTTTTATTTCTTTTAAATCCATCCCTTCTCAATTTAAACTCAAATGTTCTAAAGCACTCGTGGACATATGACTTTGAACGTTGAACTTTTTGATATTGATTCTAGCATTGTTTGAGGGCCGAGAATTCTATGAGAGAGAGAGAGAGAGAGAGAGAGAGAGAGAGAGAGAGAGAGAGAGAGAGAATTTCCATTGACAGCCTGGAACATCTCGAGGGACAACAATTACAAAGCCAAATATTTATAGTTAATCCAAAACTCTATGTCCTTAGCTACTATGCAAGTGTAACCTACACATATCCGAAGTATAATTTGGAAATGTTGTAGACATCACATCTTTTGATGATATGAGTGATTCTAAAAGTAATAAGTGAACATAGATAAGAAAGTTATCCATATTTTAAAAAATAATGTCTAAGAAGTCCAAGATCGTTTAGTTTAGTTCAAGTACAAGTATCTCGATGGTGACTACATAAACTAGAGTTATACAATCTGTCAAAACCATTGAAGTTTCAAAGATGTTGTGGTGGATAGTCTTGCAATGATACATGAAATAGGATATCTCTTATACCAATCTAAATATGAATGCCATAATTTGCATAGGGAGAATGATGAGTTGATACCTCATTATACTTCAATTATTAATTGATGGCATAAGTTGGCTACTAAGACCAATGAAAAAAATATTCAAGAATTCTTTGTTCACACTCATGAAGAGTTACCCAATGTGATGGTTATGGATGGTGTTGAAGAACATATTGAATCTTTGGAAGTGCTACAAAATATGTTTGATCACATGCTATCATGAATAATAAGAAGATAAATGTGAAGTTGGAGACAATGCATTCACAATAATTGGAGGAAATGAGTTGTTAAAGGATGTGGAATTTCCATTTTGGGGAAATGTAAAACACCACAAGAATCATGTTTCCATTGAGATTCTAAGTTGAATTGAAAGGTTTAGATCCAATTTTGGTAATACATAGCTCTTCCTAGAATGAAAGAGAAACTTATTCATAGTTTTGTAAAGGATAAACAATTATGATCTCATTAGAAAAATATATGGTCATAATGATAGTAATTTATTTGTATCTCTCTATGTGGAGTGAATGTGTAATTCTCATGAAGTCTACCACTAATAATATTATGACCGAATTGAATACCTCACAATATTTCTAAATTGGGAAGCTTTCCGCGTAGACCTATGAGAGTGTTCGATATATTGATAATTTTGATTTTGAAACTTCCTCGTGAATTTTGAATTAGGGATATCATCCTCAAGCAAGTCATTCCTTTTGGATGCCACACTCGAAGAAGAGGACAAATTCATAATAACATACTCATGTCTCTCCCATGTGACCATGATATTGGACAATCTAGGTTGTGTGGGATACATAGGAAAATTCATATGGAATAGTGTCAAACTACCAAATTCCAGGAATTTTTGTTCCACCTACACACTTTTACTGAAAAACACATCTTTGGGATTCCTTCTACATAATATCATTGAAACAAAATAATGCACTGTGGGAGGAGGAGGGTCACCTTACCAATTTCTTTTGCAGAAATTTACAAATGCGTCATAATAGAGTTAGAATTCAACATGATATGGACACAAGTATTGCATACTATTTGATCTAATATATAATGTTTCAATTTATCAAACATTCTAACGACAATATTGATACCATGATTTCTCTCTTGAAATTTCTCAAATGGTTTAGGTTGCTTCATCTTAATAACATGCTTACAATGCTCCTCATATAAGCATCTAGATAAGAACTACTACAAAAAAAATCTTTCAATATGGTACAGCATGAGAATGGGTTTCCCAAAATTCTACAACCTTCTTTCTAACTCCTTCTAGATGTTTATATTGGTAGGGTTGCCTACAAATAAGATCCCACCAAGTAGCTTCATCATTTTAGTTTTTATTGACCTTGAATTTAGTATGCCTTTGCAATGTTTTTCTTAAAACATGGAATAACTTTGACAATGCTATCACCATTTGACTTCTTGAAGTCCTCGGTGCAACAACAATAGTTTTAACTACCTTACGAGCATCTCAGATATTGGGTTTTCTTGATTTTCCAAATGAAGAGAATGCTTTTGATACATTCTTAGGTGCTTTTAAGTGTTTAGCATCTAAAAAACCCAACTTTGTTGCTTGTTTTAAATTTGTGTGTTTTATCAATCCATGTAGGATTTGAGTTTATGTAATCACTAATTTTCTTTGAAAACACAACTTTATTATGTGACTAACATGTTCTCTAACTATCTAATTAGGGCTTGGGTCCCCAAACTCTTATCTTTTGTTTGCATCCAAACATTCTAAAATGTTTCCACCTCGTTGAAAACCAATACAACTTCCAACTATTCTTCAAACCTAAGAGAGGCCTTGTGGCCATTGGTTAGATTATATCCTTGCAAAGTCCAATCAATTTGTATGTGTTACATTTAAACCATGTGTTAAAATACAAAAAATGCTATGCAGATTATATTTACCAGAATATAAATTAAAACTATGAGTATAATTACCAATATTGTCCTCACTCGATGCCCTAAAGCCTCTCTAGTTAGATGCACTAAAGGTTGGGTGTAACACCCTGTTTCCCCCAATTTGTAAATATAACTATATTGGCCAAGAGACTATGGAAAACTCGATATGTGTGAATGTTTGATTTGATGGACCTTTGTATAAAAGGTCAACAAATGTAAATTATGTTAATTACTAGAAAATGGACAAGTGTTGCATGACTTCTGGAAGGGGGGTGTGCTAAGAGAGACCACAAATGTTATGAAAGAGAGGGTGAAGGGGACCAAGAATTGTTGCATTAACCTCCACCAAACCAGTACCTAACTAGATTTAATTTCTCAGGACCAGAACAAACCTCTGACCCAGAAATGAATTACAGTCGGGATGGTAGGTGGGAAGACCTCCTCAAGAGTTAATGAGGAGATGGGGCAGAGCACCCATCTGTAAGGCTTTCATACCTGACCACGGACTGGGAAATCGAGACACACACTATCTTGTTGAGGAAGACAAGAAAGGAAGGTGTGGTGGGCAGAGGAATACCGACAAAGAGTCCAGAGACGAGAGACCAAGCTCTCGGGTTCAAGGAAGAACTAAGAGATGAGCGTGTTCTGGTCGTAAGAAATGGCTAGCAAGGTCATGATATAAGTTGTTAAATGAGGTTGGTCCTCCTTTATTGGTTTAAATTTGTGTGTTTTATCAATCCATGTAGGATTTGAGTTTGTGTAATCACTAATTTTCTCTAAAAAAACAACTTAATTGTGTTACTAACATGTTCTCTAATTATCTAACGAGAACTTGGGTCCCCAAACTCTTCTCTTGTGTTTGCATCAAAACATTCTAAAAATTTTCTACCCTATTGAAAACCACCACAACTTCCAATTGTTCTTGAAACCCAAGAGGGTCTTGTGGCCACTGGTTAGATTCCAATGAATTCGTATGTGTTACATATAAATCATGTGTTAAAATACAAAAAAATGGTATGAAAAATATATTTATTGGAATATAAATCAAAACCCAGTATAATTATTGATATTGTTCTCAGTGGATAGCCTAAAAACTCTCTAGTTAGATGCACTAAAGGTTGGGAAACACAAGGACTTACATTTTCTTCATGTTGTCCTCTCAATTCTACTTGTCTTTGTCGCATCCTCTCTTTATCCTTCTCTTGCACTTCATCTTCATCAACCCATAGATGTTCATATGTCCTTTTATGCTTTGCCATATTCCCCATATTAATCAATGATTAGATTAATATTAAATTTCACACAATTTTCTTGTTTTTTGTCTTTTCACAATGTTAAGAGTACAACCAGGTGTGACTTGAGTCACATTTATTTTCCTTTTCTATTTTTTTATGTGCATATTTTGTTGTTGTTGTTATGACAGTACCTTGATCAAGGTTAATACCTCAATCTAGGTCATACCTTGATCAAGCCATTTCATAAACTCAAAGTAGATCTCAATCTAGGATTTAATAAACTCTTGGTTGACTGTTTAAAAATTAGAAATCCTCCTCCCTTTTGCCATATTTTCTGCAACTGCAACTTCCAGGGGGGTGAAACCCCTTCATCTCTTCTATATTCCAAGGGGATGAAACGCCTTCATCTCTTCCATTTCAAGTGGTGGACTTGATACCAAAGGATTAGTCATTAAAACCTCTATCCAATGGTGTGTCATTTTTACACTTTTAGTTTCATATGATATTTTTTAATTCGTTTTTTTTTTTAAACATATAGTTCAATTTTTTCCATAGTTACTAATGAGCCTATATATAAATGAGCAACACAAAAACTAAAAAACTAAATAATTATAAAAAATATGTGGGCTCTTAGTGGATGTTTCCTATTCAAAAGAGTATTTTGGGTTTTTCAATTAACTTAAACAAGAGAAACAAATTGTTGGAAACACAAAGGTGTATAAAATGAGATTCAAATATTAATTTATGGGCTTTGAAAAATAATAAAAAATATAGTTTTCAAAAGTAAGTTTAAGAAAAATAAGTGAGATACACTACATCTTGTATTAATTGTGCTTGTATTTTGTTTTTCAAAAATATACATTAAACAATGAATTAGTTGATGAGAACAAAAGTCACTTGAAAACTTTTCCAAAAATTTTCAAAATGCAAATTTGACACATAAAATGACATCAATATTTTTTTGAAAAAAAAATTGTGAAAAAGATAACATTATTTTTTAATTGGACTTTAAAATATACAAGGCTAGAAATTAAAAAATATGTAAAATGTCAAATTTTCATGAGCACATCTTGTACATCTTGTATTATGGTCAAGGCACTTATTTTTACAAGCCTTCTTGTATCAATGTCAACACAAAGACTCTACAACTTCGACTTCACCATAAACTGTAATGTTCCCAATCCAATTTTTTCGCTTGGAACACTAACCGACCATTGATTTACTTGTTTGTTTGTGTGTGTTTGTATGTTGGCCTCTCAAGTTTCGGCCTTAGGGTTATATTCAGTTATTAAGCATAGATCTAAAGATATACTCAATGAAAATACAAGATCTAACTAGTACACAAGATATGGAACCAAATAACATAGATCTTACCTTTATTATTATGAAGAGCAAGAACCTGATACAAAGTGGATGCAGATCTGGAATAACATCATATGGCTCTAAGAGATAATATATGAGCTGCTACAAAATGCTCCTGATAAGACAATGCAAGACTCCAAGGGATGAATATATAATGAAAGTCAATGAAAGAAGAATCAGGGTCAAGTCCAAACCCCCCTAGTTGATGGCACATCCTGCTGAAGAGATAAGAAGACCAATATTTCGTCCCAGCTGAAGGAGATCTCCAAATAGTACCAAACTCCGCAGAAAGATAGATCGGGGCAAGTAGAAGCCCTCCCTGAATTCTCAAGTCAAGATGCCAAGGTATACCCCTCCAAACTATTGAAACCATCATCAATGTTGCGCCCTCCTGAAGACTGTCAAGCTCAATATCTCGACCCTGATGGAGGAAGCCTCCAAATACCCTGAAAAGATAGATCGGTCCACCACAAGCTACTGGGAGAAGTCTTAGGGTCAGATCTGAGGTATAACCCCTTCAAAGTGAACAGATCTAAATCACAGTTGTGCCCTCCTTCTTTAAAAAACGTCCCAAAGCTCCAGATGATAATCTAGAAAGAGTAACCCTCCCAAAATACTCCAAATTTGGTGAACAAGACCCCGCAAGTAATACCCAAGTGCTAGAATATCAACATACCCTGTCAATAAGTTGGACCGAACCCCTCTCCAAGAAATGATATGCCCTTGCTAGAAAACCCTCAAGGGTACGGCCTGTTGCCCTCCTGAATAGATGATGTTACCTGCAAATACTATAGAATGGTGTGGGTGGAATGTTTCATCCCCGAGACCAAGCTTGGAACAAGTTGAGTCGATTCTTTCACCAATGTGTTGTTCTCTAGGGTTTGTATTCTCAAAACCCTCAAAATTGTGTGCTCAAGAGCCCAATAGCCAAATGCAATATGATCCAAGATGAGTGAGAGGTGCGCCCTAGGATTTCCTTTATACCTCTTTATGTTTCTCTATTGAGTTAAGTTAACCCTTAGGTTCAACTCCTAACTCAACCTCAAGCGCTATATTCCTCCAGTGAGTTAATTTTTACCTTTTTACCTTTCCAAGTCAACTTCAAAATATAACATTGAGTTAGTTGAATTTCTCCCCATGCTGCATGAGACTATGGTCTAGTGGGGATGACTAGATCACTAAGTCTCTCCAAACCTCTTCATCAAGAGGTGGGGGACATTATAGTCTCCCCTGCTAGAAATTGCTTGTCCACAAGCAATTATGAACCTGTCTCCTATATAACATGTTCATTCTCCCACATCGCACCCTCAATGGGCAAGTCCTTCCACTTGATTAAGTATTCCCTAATGATTCTCCTCCGGAGTTTCTTTTCCTGAACCTCCAATATTTCCTCTGGCACCGGTACCAATTTCCCCTCTTCATCTAAAGGTGGAAGCACCTCAAGTGGGGTGATATGTTGGCCAAAGTCCCTCTTCAGGCATGGCACATGGAAAATGTTGTGTATCTTGATGCCCTGTGGAAGTTCAAGTTCATAAGCCACTACCCCTACCTTCATGTTGATCCTGTAGGGTCCAAAGAACCAGGGTTGGAGCTTTTCTACTCCACTCCTTTTGATAGAAGCTTGTATTTACGGTCAGAACCTTAGGTAGACCAAGTCACCAACCTCAAAAGTATGCTCTACCCAGTGTTTGTCTGCTTGGACCTTCTGCTGATTCTGTGCCCCTTCTAGATGATCCTTTAATTCCCTGGGTATATCCTGACTCGGCTGCACCCAATCCTGTACCATCGGAGCTCTGCTATCACCAAAGGCAATCTCTACAAAAGAGAGTGGGTCATAACTGTACAAATCCCTGAATGGAGTCATGCCTATGGACATGTGGTAAGTGGTGTTGTAACAGTATTCCCCCAGGTGTAGCCACCTAACCCATGCCTTCTGTTGCCCTGCTACATAATTCCTGAGGTAGACTTCTACCCATTTGTTGACTATTTCGGTTTTCCCATCAGTTTGAGGATGATAACTAGTGCTAGGGGTCAAGTTTGTACCAACCATTCTGAATAACTCCTGCCAAAAGGTGCTCATAAATTGGCTATCCCAGTCACTAACAATGGTTTTGGGTAGACCATGTAATCTGAAGATCTCCATGAATAATAATTTGGCCACCTGTGTTGCACTGAAGTTTGTAGCATTGGAGAAGAAGTGTGCAAATTTAGTCAACCTGTCCACCACTACAAAAATACAATCCTTACCATGTTCCCTTGGCAATCTTGTGATGAAGTCCATGGAGATGATCTCTCGTTTTTGCTCTGGATGGGTAGAGGTTGTAGCATTCATGTTGGATGTGTGTGCTCATCCTTGTTTTCCTAGAAAGTAGTACACTCCTTGATGTGACTCATCACATCTTCTTTGAGGCCTTTCCATGAGAACCTTTCCCTTACCTGCCTGTATGTTTTGCCAATCCCTTAGTGCCCTACCATCGGTGAGTCATGACATGCATGTAGTATCTTTGCGTTGAAGGTTGACTTAGGAACCAAGAAAATTTGTCCCTTGTAATAGATGATGTCATCTATGACTCTGAAGTTTTCATCATGTATTTTCCCATCCATCGATTGACAAGCGAACTAATTTTTGGAATATTCCACCAAGAGGTGGGCTTTCCAGACGACTGATACATCTGTCATGGCATAAACTGATGGCCTCCTGGATAATGCATCACCAACTACATTGTTCTTCTCTTTGAAAAATTCAATGTCAAAGTCAGAGGCTTGTATCTTGCTAACCCACTTATGTTTCCTCTCATTCAAGTCATGACTCCTTCTGCTCCAAGAAGTACTTAAGGCTACTGTGATCTTATTTCACCACAAACCTTGCACCTACCAAGTATTTCCTGAATTTGGCCAAGGCGTGCATGATATCCAGCATATCTTTATCGTAGATGGTGTAAAGAAGCTCAGGGCCCCTCAATTTTTGGCTCTCATAGGCAAGCGGATGCTTATTCTGCATCAATACAACTCCAATTCCCTCTCCGAAGGCATCACATTCCAGTGTGAAGGGTTGGACGAAATCTGGCAAGGATAACACTGAGCAAGTGCTCATTACCTTTTTCATCCTGTTAAATGTAGATTGTGCTTCTTCACTCCACTTGAAATATCCTTTCTTATTCAAATCGATCAAAGGTGCACAAAGTTGGGAGAACCCTTTAACGAATCTTCTATAATAACTGCAAATACCGAGAAATCCCCTCAACTCTATAAGGGTTTTAGGTGTGGGCCAGTCAACTATCGCTTGGATCTTTTCTTGATGTACCTGTACCCCTTTAACTCCAATGATGTGTCCTAAGTAGAGGACCTCTATCATTCCAAATTCACATTTGGACTCCTTGGAATACAAGGATTGGCCCTCCATGATAGCTAAGATCTGTTCCACATGTTGAAGGTGTTCCTCCCAAGTGTTGTTATAGATTAGCAAGTCGTCAAAAAACACAAGAAGATGCTTCCTCAACTTCTTGTTGAAGATGTGGTTCATACATGACTGAAATGTGGCAGGTGCATTGGTCAATCCACTAAGAATTCATAGTGGCCTTAGTGACACCTGAAGGCAGTTTTGGGAATGTCCTCCTCCCTCATCTTGATCTGATGATAACCAAAGCGCAAGTCAATCTTTTTGAATTAAACAACCCCATGGAGCTCTCCTAATAGCTCATCAATCCTCGGAATGGGATATCTGTTTTTTATAGTCTTCTTATTTAATTCCCTGAATCAATGCACATGCGCATAGTTCCATCTTTCTTCTTGACTAGTACCACTAAAGAGGCAAAAGGACTGGAACTTGGTCTAATGTGACCCATGTCTAAGAGTTCTTTGATGGCATTCTCTATTTCATCCTTGTACTTCTTTGGGTGTCTATAGGGCGTGGTGATGACTGGCTTTTTCCCCTCTTCCGGCTCAATGATATGCTCAAATCCCTTGTTTGGTGGCACTCCTGGTGGAATGGGTCCAAACACCTTACTGTGTTTGTCAACGATCCTTTGGATCTCTGGTGCATAGTGAACCTTCCCCTTTTTGTCCACACATGCCTAAATATCGAACTCAGCAGCATATACAATCTCCTCTCTCCTGAAAATGGCCTCCATACGCTTTGTTGTGACTACCCTCGCTGTGTTGCTTGACATGCCTCTGAGGACTACCTTTCTTCCACTCTCCTCTGTGAAATACATCTCTATGGTCTTGTAGTTGGTAGTGATGGGCCCCAACGTACTGAGCCATTGTACTCCAAGGATTATATTTGTATCAGGGAGGTCCATCACGTAAAAGTCTTGTGCTAAATCATGTCTACCTAGTGTAAGCTTCATCCCTGGAATGTACCTGTTACAAGGCATGGTGCTTCCTCCTACTACCTCCACCTTGAATCCTTCAAACTCAATGGTGGGTATATGCCTCCTCTATAGAAATGATGAGTCAATGAAGTTGTGAGAAGCAACCCCATCAATGAGCACTAACACCTTTTGCCCCTGCAATACTCCTCTCATCCTGAAGTTGTTGTACTTGGGTACCCCACTGATGGATGCCAATGTAGCCCTATCCTCTGTTGCATTGTCGTGACATGTAGCCTCCTCTTCTACACTTTCGGTGGTGTCTGCCTTTATGTTCTAGGTGTGGCCGAAATCCTCATCCTCTTCATTATCAGATGTCACCTCAATGTAATGAACTTGGCCACGGCCCATACACTTGTGGGATGGGTTCCACGGCTCTTTCCATGTGTAGCATAGTTGTTTTATTCTTAGTTCTCTTTTAGTGCTCTCGTCCATCCTACATCTTTCCCTGTCAAACCCCCTTGGGTCTCTTCCTCCTGGATTCATTAGAGGTCTTTGATCTCTCCCTCCGATGTTTAGATGTGGTCTAGGCACAAATTTTGGTTTTGCAGCTGGGCCTAGATCTCTCTTCCTCCAGATAGCATCCTGCAAGTTGGTAGGCTTAAAATCCTTAACCTAACCCTTCAAGGGTTCCATCAAACCCTCGGTGAAGAGCATCATGAGTCTATACTATGACACGTCCTGTACCATGACTGCTAGCCTCTGGAACTCCTTAATATACACCTCTGGTGCTCCTGTTTGTCTGAGTTGTGTGAGTTCCCTGAAATGTAGCTCTAGATCCCCCTTGTCAAACCTGTCAATGAGCCTCTGAGTAAACTTTGTGTATGCCACTATCTGATTGTGGCCAAGTGTGGTCAACCCATGGTACCACTAGTAATGAGATTTTCCATCCAAGTACATGGTGGCAAACTTGATGGAATCCATCTCTCTCATAGGGTTAAACTGCAAGTAAGTGTCTAGTTTTTGTACCCACGCCTATGCAGTCATCTTGGTCGACCCATCAAAGTAGTGGATCTCCATCTTCCCAGCCCTGCGCTCAAGATCATAGTTGCTCCTATGGTACAGCCTGGGCTTGCTTCTAAATTTTAATCCACTGAACTGATCTAGGGTGATCTGCGTCTGAACTGGTATGCTTAATGAGTTGTACTCCCTGACATATTGATCAAATTGATCCTCAAACTCATCTGGGTGGTTGGGTTGTGTGGGTTCATCTATAAATGAAGGTAAGTACGGTCTAGGTGTGGTCTTGCTACCTATTTGTCCCCGTAGTGCTCCCCCTCCATGGCTTCCCTCAGAATGATGATAGGGAATATGTTCCTGTTGTTGTTTTCTCCCTCCATGAGATCTAGTAGTTTCCATGTTGGCATAGGATTCGGGGCCTTTCCCCTTATGAGTCATCTCCATTAGTACCTTTGAGATCAAAGTCTGGTTTGTCGATACCTTTTCCAAGGTTTCCCTCAACTCGCTCTGACTTCTGCGTGATGCCTACAGACTTTCCTGTAAGTGTGTGACCAATGTACTCTCTTTCTGGAGTATGGATTTACGTAATTCCTATGTCAATGTTGCTAAGCCCTGTGGCTCACTATCCTCACCTGAACCTTCCATATCGGTCTCTTCCTCACCTGTCTATTTTCTTCTTCTGCCCATATAAATGCCACGGAACTTCTGCATGGATTAATCCTCACAGGATGGGAGGATCAGAGCTTTGATACCACTGTTATGTTCCCAAGCCAATTTTTTCACTTGGAACACTAACTGACCACGGATTTACTTGTTTCTTTGTGTGTGTTTGCAGGTTGGCCTCTCAAGTTTCGGCCTTAGGGTTATATTAAGTGATTAAGAAAATATCTAAATATATACTCAATGAAAATAAAATATCTAACCAATGCACAAGATATGGAACCAAATAGCATAGATCTGACCTTTATTATTATGAAGAGCAAGAACCTGATACAAAGTGGATGCAGATCTAGAATAACATCAGATGGCTCCAAGAGATAATATATGAGCTACTACAAAATTCTCCTGATAAGACAATGCAAGCCTCCAAGAGATGGATACAAAATGAAGGTCAATGCAAGAAGAACCAGTGTTAAGTCCAAACCCCCATGGCTGATGGCATGTCCTGCTGAAGAGATAAGAATACCAATATTTCGGCTCAGTTGAAGGAGATCTCCAAATAGTACCAAACTCCACAGAAAGATAGATCGAGGCAAGTAGAAGCCCTCCCTAAAGTCTCAAGTCAAGATGCCAAGGTCTACCCCTCCAAACTGCTGAAACCCTAATCAATGTTGCGCCCTCCTGAAGACTGTCAAGCTCAATATTTCAGCCCTGATGGAGGAATCCTCCAAATACCTTGAAAATCTCTAGAAAGATAGATCGGGCCACCACAAGTTGTTGGGAGAAGTCTCAGAGTCAGATATGAGGTATAACCCCTCCAAAGTGAACAAATATGAATCACACTTGCGCCCTCCTTCTCTAAAAAATGTCCCAAAGCTCCATAGGATAATCTAGCAAGAGTAACCCTCCCAAAATACTCCAAATCTGATGAACAAGGCCCTGGAAGTAATACCCAGGTGCTAGAATATCAACAAACCCTGTCAATAAGCTGGATCGAACCCCTCTCCAAGAAATGATGTGCCCCTGCTTGAAAACCCTCAAGGGTACGACTTGCTGCCCTCCTGAATAGATGATGGCACCTGTGAATACTATAGAATGGTGTTGTGGATTGTTTCATCCCCGAGACCAAGCTTGGAACAAGGTGAGTGGAATCTTTCACCACTGAGTTGTTCTCTAGGGTTTGTATTCTCAAAACCCTCAAAATTGTGTGCTCAAGAGCCTAATAGCCAAATGTAATATGATCCAATATGAGTGAGAGGTGTGCCATAGGCTTTCCTTTATACCTCTTTTTGTTTCTTTGTTGAGTTAAGTTAACCCTTAGGTTCAACTCCTAACTCAACCTCAAGCGTTCTATTCCTCGAGTGAGTTACTTTTTACCTTTCCAAGTCAACTTCAAAATATAACAATGAGTTAGCTGACTTTCTCCCCATGTTGCATGAGACTATGGTCTAGTGGGGATGACTAGACCACTAAGTCTCTCCAAACCTCTTCATCAAGAGGTGGGGGACATTACATCAACACTTTGTCAAGGGGAAATATAGTGGTAAGGGATTCGAGTATAGTGGTAAGGGATTGGAGAACAAGCATAGGGAGGGCCAATAACGTGTAGATAATGGGTGTTGTCTCCTAATTCATTTGATAATCAACCCTTCACCATCAATAAGAAAAAAATGTAGATGACCACTTTGTATTTCAAAAGCATAAATGGGGTCGCCACCTACACAAGCAACAACAAAATCCATTTAAGCACATGGTCAATTGTTAGGACGATCTAAAAGAGATTACACACGTTCTATACCACAACATAACCCATGTTTGTAAGTTTAACAACAATAGTGCTTGTCTCGTCATGGCTAATTGAATGTATCATGGATTAACCTGTCTGTTGGTAACCAACATAAAGGATCTTCGTGTGGTGGGATAGCACCTGCTGAAGGCGTAGGTCAACATGGTTGCGTGCAGTTCCAGCTATCATATGTACGTTGCCTTCATCATCTTGTTCTCTATATATTACCTGCCTCGGCTTCTTCATTTGCCTGCCAGTCTGTGTCTGAGCTTCATCTTTCTGTCCATCAAATGGCAACCGCCCTCCATCACAATGACAATCCTTTTTCCTCTTCCCTCCTCGGCCTCTTACTCTGCCCCGACTTCTTATCCCTGTTACGATGTGTTTGACAAACCATCGTGGTCTGGATGTCAAGAACATTTTACCCTTCCATCTCTACCGTCGTCTAATACAACGTATTCATCAATCATCGTGGTACTGATGTCAAGAACATTTTACCCTCCGTTCATATTGCCATTTTTATATGCTCAATAGAGTTGGTGTTTGGATGAACTGGACCTCTTGGTGAAGTCAAGGCTACCATTCTTTCTGTCTTATCCACAGTCAAGCCGTGTTTGGAGCGCTTGTTGGAAAGAAAAATACATATTACTGGTAAGAGCATCTCTGTGTATATTGCTTGTTTTTTCATAGAAGAATACAGGGATACAACAATAAAGTGTACATATTACTGGTAAGAGCATCTCTGTGTATATTGCTTGTTTTTTCATAGAAGAATACAAGGATACAACAATAAAGTGTATATGCGRTTTACAAATTTAGAGAATAAATGTCAATAAATATACCTGACCAATTTAAATGTCAATTTAAAATGAATCTTTCAAGTTTGTTTATTCCAAGCATGATAGATCCGCGTAGTGTATGTTTTTCCTCACTGAATTGGTACTATCTGTATAATTTTCAATTTTGTTTACGGCAAGGATGAACAGATCTGTATACTTTTCTTCAATGAACAGGTAATAACGGAAGTTAACGGATGTCAGTACCTTAATATCCGGCATTCCCGAGGCAAGGGAATGCGTTCAAAAATGTTATGGTAGAAAATAGGATGAGGTGCAGCAGTGTATAGTGTTCATGTGATGATGAGCGTTGAGATTGTTTAATGGCTGTAAAGATAGTACAGTATTACACAGCCACCTGATGGTTAGTTTTATTATGTTTTATTTGTAAATAAAGTGGTGGTTTATTCCGTATAATAAAAAGGATGTTGCCAAGGTTACTGTGGACATTTGTTCCATCTTTCTCTCGATTTGTGGATTGTTTTCATATCCTTGATAGTTCGTGGTCATGACATGGTATGAGAGGTTTCTGGTACATTAAGATGAATTTAATGGAAAAGTTTGCAGATAAGAATAGTTCAATTTTTGTTACCATATAATTTTTTTTTTTGTGAATACAGAGAGAGACCATTTAATCAGTTAGTTTTCTTTATGTTTTATAAAGGAATTTATAATTTCCCAATAATTTAGGTAATATTTCTGTATTAATAGATTGAATTAATAGTTTATAGAAAAATAGTGATTGTGAAAAAATTTGAATTGGATTTTATAATAAATTAGTATTATATAATTTAATGGTAATTGTATTAAAAATAGTTTGTGTTTATATGAATTATAAAAAATAAGAATTTTAGATGTTATATCTACAATCATAATCAAGTTATATAATTTTTTATCAAATTACAATTTTTCATGGTTAAAAATGTATTTTTAAAAACATAAATAACTCAAACACTTCTATTAACAATCCTAACAATTACCCTAGAACTTCCACTATCACATATGTATCTTTATACTCTCATGTACTACATATAATAATACAAAAGACTTTAAATACAAAAACTTCACATAAACTTTTCCAATAATACTAATAATACAAAAGACTTTAAATACAAAAACTTCACATAAACTTTTCCAATAACACTTTTCACTCATGTGTTGCATTAATAATATAGAAGAGAGCTTTAAATACAAAAGCATACAAATGAAAAACTACGAAGAATAATTGTTGTTTGCTTATGTATACAAGAACAATTGGGATGTCCCAAATGTTTTTTAAGTGAATTTTGCACTTCAATGGATTATTAGCATTATGTTAAGTTTTGGTTGGATAAGGAAGTTAGTGTTTTATTATGAGATTTGAATGATTGGTGTTATCTGTAACTATAAATCTAACTATCACAACTTTGAGAATGTGTTTCTCTAGCGCAAATTGGTTTTTGAAAGAAACCCATATAATTGGTAATCGACATTATTTTGACAAAATTTTGAAAAATAAAAGTCTAAGTAGAAACCCACTCTATTCAATAGGTTTCCATTTTTCTTGGTATGTGAAAGGTGATCATTCAACCTATGATCTATATGATTCACTGATATAGAGCTTTTATTACCTGATTAATTTTCTCTTCTTTTGATTGACCACTTTGACTTCAGCAATATTTTCTCATTTAGAGGATGGTACCTAGCCTAAACCAGATTTTTAGATAGCTTTTTCATTTAAGAGCTCAACATGTCAGTTGCAGAAATTGAATCTAGGTGGGGAAAAACACCCCTCAACACAAACCACTCTAGCTAAACCAAATTAACATAAGTACATACTTGTTATAATAAAAACATTTATATTTTGACTTCTTTGAACTGCTAGCATTGTTCTCATTCTTTATTGTTTAGTCTGCCTTTGCTTTTAAATTGTGCACTGAATGATGCACTTTCAGTAAAGTTGATGCTTATGTTTGACCTTGCCTCCTCTTTATTTGCAGAAAAGTGTGGATAACTTCTCAGACTTGAGTTCTAAGGCCTCCACAATTGATTTTTCAAATACAATGCTTGCCCAACTTCAAACCCATGGGTTCTTCCGACACTGGATACTTGTTTTTGAGATTGGTCTATAGAAATATTGTAGTCGCATTTCTTACTTCTGAATCTAATGTTTGTGTAACTGATAGCTTTTAGAAGCATTAACACGCTTTTTATGTCCTTTGTTGGCCTCTGTTCTTTATCTAAAATGATTTGCTCAATATCCATAAACTCACTAACTATCAATGCGTT
>ML778165.1:533884-560076 GCA_009831015.1 Picea engelmannii | reverse complement strand
TGTGACTAACATGTTCTCTAACTATCAAATTAGGGCTTGGGTCCCCAAACTCTTATCTTTTGTTTGCATCCAAACATTCTAAAAGGTTTCCACCTTGTTGAAAACCAATACAACTTCCAACTATTCTTCAAACCCAAGAGAGGCCTTGTGGCCATTGGTTAGATTATATCCTTGCAGAGTCCAATCAATTTGTATGTGTTACATTTAAACCATGTGTTAAAATACAAAAAATGCTATGCAAATTATATTTACCAGAATATAAATTAAAACTATGAGTATAATTACCAATATTGTCCTCACTTGATTCCCTAAAGCCTCTCTAGTTAGATGCACTAAAGGTTGGGTGTAACACCCTATTTCCCCCAATTTGTAGATATAACTATATTGGCCATAAACTATGGAAAACTCGATATGTATGAATGTTTGATTTGATGGACCTTTGTATAAAAGGTCAACAAATGTAAATTATGTTAATTACTAGAAAATGGATAAGTGTTGCATGACTGTTGGAAGGGGGGTGTGCTAAGAGAGACCACAAATGTTATGAAAGAGAGGGTGAAGGGGACCATGAATGGTTGCATTAATCTCCTCCAAACCAGTACCTTACTAGATTTAATTGCTCAGGACCAGAACAGACCTCTGACCTAGAAATGAATTACAGTCAGGATGGTCGGTGGGAAGACCTCCTCAAGAGTTAATGAGGAGATGGGGAAAAGCACCCATATGTAAGGCTTTCATACTTGACCATGGACTGGGAATTCGAGACACACGCAATCTTGTTGAGGAAGGCAAGAATGGAAGGTGTGGTGGGTAGAGGAAGACCTGCAAAGAGTCCAGAGATGAGAGACCAAGCTCTCGAGTTCAAGGACGAACTAAGAGATGAGTGTGTTCTAGTCACAGGAAATGGCTAGCAGGGTCATGATACGAGCTGATAAACAAGGTTGGTCCTCCTTTCTTGGTATTGTGTAAACCGTTTCCAAGATCTTGCGGGAGGAGGAGAGTAACCTTCGTCCCTACTATCGTTGATCCAGAAGAAAGGATTTTATCGCAGAGCATCGTGGTCTAGCTCGGGGGTGGCTAGTGGTAAATCCGTTAGGAGTGACTGGGCCTATGGTTGGGTGGAAACATGCACCCCTTTTAGCAGTCGCTTCATGTTATTTGGTTTTGATAAGTATTTCCTACTTTATGTAATGAACTGAAATAATGGATGATTGCATGGGTTTATGTATATATGTGTATCTATAAATGGTTTCTATGTGGAATGGTCATGATATGTGTATGCATTCCTCTCCTTGTGAACTTATTCTTCTGAATGATAGTTTGTATTCCCCAACTTAGCTCCTGAGGTTTCTTGGGAAATAAGCTTGTAAGACGACCGAGATAGGAGATATCGTGTCAATTTGAACTTATTCGTCTGAATAAGATACCACTTTCAGAATTCATGTCATGCAACTGGGATCCAAAACCCCAAAGGTTGGAGCCATAAAGGACCTAGAATCATAGATCGAGGGATCCTTCAGATCCTTTCCCAACCATCGATATATCGAGGATGCATGGTGCTAGCCCCTTTAATTTGGATATTGGGCTCTTCGAGAGATAAGAGGAGTTTTCATAGCAACACTCACGAATGTCAAATCCCTGAGGTAACCAGAGTCGTAGATCTATAAGTCTACATGTTCGAATATCGACCATGAGATCTAAGGAATGTAGAAGCCCGACAGTTCGGGGTGACGAGGTGCAGTGACGCCACCTAGGGTGACGTGGACCCCAGCTTGACGTGCCGCATGTCACCCAGATTTGTGTGTATCACGTACCCTATAGGGCCATTGGAACGTAACACATGACACCCTGACCCCTCCTATGTGTTAGTTCTTGATACGTGTCCGCCTAGCCAACGTGGTTGGTGAAGTGATCGGGACTCTGGGACTTTGGGATTCCAGAGGGTCTGGGATGTAGTATGGTAGAGAGACCAAATGACCCAAAGGCTGGAGCCACGTGGTGAGCTTACAAGATTTCGGAAGTTCGGAACTCCGGATAGTCTCGTGCATAGATAGTAAAGAGGCGTGAAGCGTCGAAGCGCCAAATTCCTCCATAGTTGATATAGGAGAAAGAGAGTAACTCCACCCATGGGATCGGGTGGTGGATGGGCTTCCACCGTGGAGGAAGGAACTTGGAAATAACATGTTTGAGGTGGATCCACGTGGGTGCCACGTGGACCTCAACCAATGAATGCCCGAAGAACATCGGAAAGGTATATCCATTGATTCTGAGCTTGGTTTTGAGCATGGGGACCGTGGTTGGAAAAATCTGGATGAGTAGAGTGTGGTAGAAATCCCGAATGAAGGATTTGATCACTTAAGGAGAACAAATTTTTGATGCCCCATTCTTAGGAAAGCCACTCAGGGGTCGGGTGTGTTACAAATTGGTATCAGAGCATGGTTACAGCACTTGGCCTACTTGGGCTCATGGACGAGTTGCGTAAAAACCATATTTAAAGAAATTTAAGGGTGATGCCCTACCTTACTGATCTGGATTATTTTTGGCACGAAATGAGAGCAGAGATATAATAAAGAAATGCACAGAGATATTGCAGATATTCAATAATATAACAGAAATGTATCAAAGATGCAACCACAAACACAGATATACAGTAATACACGATTTCTATTAATCGAAGAAATGTACAGAGACTGTAAAAATACAGAGTGAAAGATTCGCTAGAATGGTGGCATATTATCTCTGAGAAGAGATGTGATGGCTACTCGCATTCGCAAGAAGATAATTACAATGAGGCTCTGAAGGCCCTTTTACAATAAGCGGGAATGCCAAAATTCCTAGATATCCAAAAACCTAACCCTAGGAGATGAAGCGTCAAAAATCATGTGGGCCCCGTTTGGGTAAGTTGGTGCATCAACTTCCCGGGGTCGTAACTTTTTCATACGATCTCCGTTTTAGGTGTATGATAGCTCATTGGAAAGATCTATCCGAGAACTACAACGCTTGAGAAAAAATAACATTGTAGATGTTATTTTGTGAGAGCAAAATACCCAAAAAAACATCATTTAGGGCCTCAAAATGGCCCCGGAAGTTCAGGACCCAAAAAAACTGCTAAAAATAGTAAATTACCAAAATTGTCAGAAAACTATTTTGGGCCAGTTGGAGAAAGTGGGCGGCCACCGATATCCACCTGCATCACTTACCTCCTTCCTAAAGAGTTTGGTTAAACCCTTACTGCATAAAAGAATGAAAACTTTCTACTGTGTGTGTATTTAAGAAATATGAACTATGTGTTGTTCATGAACTAATAGATTGTTAGCTAACAACAAGTGTTTTGTCAACACTCAAGCGGTTAGTGAATCGCTAGAAACTACAAGCATAAAGGATGGTGATGCTCCATGAAGTGGGGGATGGCTCCCACAATAGAGATGAAGAATATGACAAGAGGAGGGCAGTGGAGACCCCTTCGGATCTGGCTGAAACTATAAGGAGCCTCATGGATGAATTACATAATTTCAAGGCTGACAACGAGAGATTGATAAAAGAGAAAGAAAAACAAACCAAAATTAATGCAGTCTTAATGCAGAGTTTATCTGACATATAGAGGCAACTACAACATGGACCCACAACCAGTCATGTGGACCGATGACATATGAAGAGAAGTCAAATTCCACCTAATATACGAAAACGTGGTCCCATAAGTGGCCACACTAGGAGAAGTGCCTCGAGGAAGGCCCAGCCTGGAGGTAGGGGACACTCATCGGGAGAGTCCTCTGGAGAGGAAACGGGCAACTCTAAGGGATCTTCTAGTAGCAAAACTAACTCCCAGTCTCAAACGAAAGGAAAGAAGCAAAATCATTTTAAAAGTCATGATCCTGAAGAGTTCAAGAAATCCAAACCACCCTCTTTTGATGGTGAGATTAATAAATGGTAAGAGGAAAAATCTTGGCTGCTTGGTTTAAATAAGTACTTCAGAGTCCATGACTACTCTGAAAACTTGAAGGCTCGAATATCCATCTTCAACCTGAATGGAAAAGATTCCATTTGGTGGGAAGACCTTAAGAATGTGAAAGGAATCAATGAAGATGACTTATTATGGAAACAGTTTGAGAAACACTTCAAGACGAAGTATCTGTCAAAGAAATACCTTGATGGGAAGACTAAGGAGTTCTATGAACTCAAGCTGGGACAACTCATCATAGAGGAATATGTCAATAAATTCCTTGAGTTATTGAGGTGTGTACCTTACACAAAGGATGAAAAGGTAAAAGTGCAACGATTTATTAGTGGGTTACCTTAGGCATACTAGAATAAGATTGAGTTTGACGAGCCAAAGACCTTAGAAGACACTATCTGGAAGGCAAGGTATTGTTATGAATAGTTTGGGAGTCAGACATAACCTCGCAAGCACTAGAAGAAGAAGAGTAGTTCGGGATTCAATAAGAAGGGGTTCAAACCCTCAATATTTAAGAACTATAGGAAAGACTCTAGGATGAGCCTTCCTACTAGAAGTGTATATCAACAAAATTTCCCCTCCCAAAGTGGAAATAAACCTTTTGGAGCAACCCTGGGAAAGAATGATAACCCAAATAAGGAACCCTTGAAATGTTGGGGTTGTGGAGAAGAAAATCTATAGAGGGATTATCCACACAAACAACAAAACAATAGGAGAGTCTACAATATCCAAGAATATACCACAACCAATGATGTGTCTAGGATCATGCCATAGATTTATGTAGCTTTGGACAATAAACAAGCCGACCACCAAGCTTCAGTGGTGGAGATGGAAGGTATGATTTCCAACCATCTAGTTTGACCCAGGTTCTAATTTAGTTATGTGGCCCCTCATACTTTTGATAAGTGTAAATTGCAACCAATTAGACATGTTAAGCCATGGTTGGTACAACTAGCAACTGGAACCAAAAGAAAAGTAGCATAGGTCGTACTAGCTTGCCAATTCATCATGGATGGATTACCCACCCAAGCGACCCTTAACATACTCCCCCTAGGATCTTATGACCTGTTGATTGGTATGGAATGGTTAGCTACTTATAAAACTAAGTTGTATTGTTACCATAAAACTTTAGATTGTGTAAATGAAGAAGGGAGAAAGATAACCCTTTGAGGGATTCAGAAGCCTGTCTCAAATGAGAAAGTATTACAGAAAGGTATGTCCTCTTTATGAAATACAGGTGTTGGAATCTATTGAGGATGACAAACTGAACCTAGAGGACCACCCCATATTATGAGAGTATAGAGACGTGTTTCCAGAAGAGGTATCAGGTCTACCTCCAAGAAGAGGCATTGACTTCTCCATAGAACTTGCACCAGGAGCAATGTCAGTGTCTAGGACACCCTATAGGATGATTACAAAGCTACAACTAAAGAAAATGATGGATAAATGCTACATCTGGACCAGTGTGTCTCCATGGGGAGCACCATTCTTGTTTGTGAAGAAGAAATATGGCACACTCCGACTGTGCATAGATTATAGACAACTCAATAAAACAACCATAAAGAACAAGTACCCCTTACCAAGAATCAATGACTTGTTTCACCAATTAGGGGGTGCTTCCATTTTCTCAAAGATTGACTTGAGGTCTACATACCATTAAGTTTGAATTAAGGATGAAGACATCCACAAAACAACCTTCAGGAGAAGGTATGGTCACTATGAATTTGTGGTGGTTCCCTTTGGATTAACCAATGCCCCCACCACTTTTATTTGCTTGATGAATAATGTACTCAACAAATTCCTAGACAGATTTGTATTGGTTTTCATTGATGATATCCTAATATACTCCAAGAACAGAGAGGAGCATGATGAACATATTAGACTTGTACTTCAAGTGCTAAGAGAGAATCAACTCTACACTAAGTTTAGTAAGTGTGACTTTTTCAAAAAGCAAATCCATTACTTAGGCCATGTTATTTCTAAAGGAGGAGTGGAAGTAGACCTTGACAAGATCAAATCTATTATGGAATGGCTTACCCCAAATGATGTATCTAATATCAGATCCTTTATGGGCTTAGAAGGATATTATAGAAGGTTTATAAAAGGATTTTCCAAGATTGTTTCTTCAATCACTGCCCTTCAGAAAAAGGGTGTTAAATTCACTTGGACATCAAAATGTGAAGAAATATTTCAGGAACTGAAATACCTTCTAACCCATGTGCATGTGATGAAGATTGTAGACCCTGATAATGACTTCCTCGTGTGCATAGATTCCTTCAAGGAATGACTCAGAGGAGTCCTTATGCAAGAAGGACATGTAATTTGCTACAAATCCAAAAAATTGAATGAGCATGAAATCAATTATGTGACCCATGATCGAGAGTTGGCTTCCATAGTGCACGCTTTAAAAATGTGCAGGCATTACCTCTTGGGTAGGATATTTATACTTATGACAAACCATTGTGGGTTGAGACACCTGTTTAATCAACTAAAACTCAATGCTAAACAAGCTAGGTGGATGGCTCTGCTTAGTGAGTTTGATTTCAAAATCAAACTCACCAAAGGAAAGGAAAATAGGGTGGTCGATGTCCTTAGCAGAAGTATGAAAAGGATTCACCTAGAAATGGTGAGCACCTGTGAAATAGATGTCAGAGAAAAAGTTAGGAATGCACAAGAAACATACATGTTCTTCAAGACCGTGACCTCATACCTAAGGAAAGATCCTACAGGGATAAAGTATGAGGGCTATCAGATGCTCGATGAAGGCCTGCTGACTTACAGAAACAGATTGTATATCCCAAGTTGTGATGACTTGAAGAGGTTCATAATGGATGAACTACAAAAGAGACCATATACTGGTCACCCAAGATATCAAAAAATGATCATGGCCACTAGGAAACAATTCTATTGGCCTGAATTGAAAAAGGACATAGCTGACTATCTAGCTAAGTGTCTAGAATGCCAACAAGTCAAGGAAGAACACCGACACTCAGCAGGGTTGTGTTGATGGGTCTTAAATCCCTTGACTCAATAGTAGGAACCAAACGCGTCATCGAGGCCCAATTAGACTCTGCAGTGTTTAATAGTGGAATGGTTCTCCAGATCTTGCGATCTAGCCAAATTATCGATGGGCTTTACGTTTTCTTATGAAAGATCTTCCTTAAGTTTGGACTATTCTCTTTTGCATATTTTCTCTTGGGTGGGAATGATATGAGATGTAAGCCGGTATAAACCAACTTGGCAACAAAAATGGAATTAAGCTTAACTAAGGGGAAGAGGTTGAACTTGGGATAACCCGTTGCTCAAGCATGAAGATGACAATTTTATACCATAGGCCTAGTACTAATACATTAACCATTTGAGCATCCAATTACTATTTGAGATACTAACTACCAACAAAAAAACACATATGAAATGAGATAATGGAAAGCAAAATAATTCATCTACTAGAACCATTCATCACATAATAACATATCGATTCATCTTCATCATTAAAGAAAAACAAAACATTGCACCAAATAAATTGACAACAGAATTAATTGCTCTTACTAATTACAACATCATTCATGAAATAGGATAGGAAATAGTTCTTCTCCATGTCCAATCACACATGCAGTTGATGAAAATAACTTGTATTTGGTCCATAAGGACTTCTCAATTCAAAGCAGCTTCAAAATAATTCTCAACAACTAGAAAGAAAGAGTTCTTTCCACAACCATCGACCTCTTACTAATTGGTCGATGTATTTATTTATAATCTAAAGTTCAACTGAAAACAATGGCTAAGTGCAGTTTGAGAAAATAAAAATACACCACGTGGCGTCATCTTCTAACAATTTCTTTAATAATCAACTCAAGATAGTTCTCTAAAAGGATGAATTTTATCATACTCGGACCAGCTGATAAATAGTTCATCACAAGTTTGAGCCCATGGGAATCTGTGCTGCTCCATTGGAGCCATGTAGAATCCTCATCTCCACCTCATGCGCTTGGTACTTCACTAGACTGGTGTTTAACTGTTGTAGCACGGTTTGAGCCTTCATCGAATGTTCCATAAATCTTTGCACTTGTCCTGGCAACGTATTAGTCACCTTGGCTAGCTCTTCGGCCCATAGTGAGTCCTTCTTGTCATGTGATCCGATTATGTCGCATAAGTCGATGAAGTTGTCGAGGTCGCCGAACTCGGAGAGTCCTATATCCTTCATTGCTTCGTTCATTTTTTCCCAATCTTTCCTTTGGGTTCCTTGGCGAGGTTATGGAGTGAAATTTGTTCGGTAATCGGAGGGATCTTTCCTGCAATCGGGATTTACATTTTTTAGAAATTACTTATCAGGCAAAATATAGGAAGATGTAAGTGGGAAAAAAAAACAAACTGATGCATACCTGTAGAGCTTGCTAGTCTTGATTTTTAAATACTTACATGATCCCAGTAACCTTTTTGAATGACCTGTAGCATCTTTGTCCATGCCACCACTCCTCTTCAGCTTGGATGAGTTAAATCCATGCGCCATAGAATGGAAGATCAGGTATGGAAAATATGAGCGTTGAAGCCATTCGAGAGGCCAATTGCCCCTTGGGCTCCAGAAAGGATGCCAGAGCTGAACGTGTGTCGAAAGTGTGTGTCAGCTCCCAAAAGTTCAAATGCCGCAATAAAGGAAGTAGTTAAACTCCCCAGGTCGAGGCAAGTTGTTACACCAAAGGCCATATCACCAAGTTTGTCAACCATCATTCGCTAATAGTGGAGGCTGGGAAGATTAAAGAGATTGGAAATGATTATATCGTATATTCTCTGCAACTCCTATCGGCTGCGTTTCACACATCCTGGATCATATCCGTTGTGTAGATATGACGCATTAATTCTTCAAAACATCCCATCGTAATGTATGAGTATTCCTTGGCACGTTTTGTCTCACTGCTTCGCTCTGCTATAAATCTTAGATGTTTTGTGTGGGTTCTACGCATCGATTGAGTTTGTATACAAGTAGGGATTGGTCTTGCGAGTCCAATTCTATCAGACTCTGTGTCATGGCCCTTCATCTAGTCGTGGATGTCTAAGCATGCACACGTTGTCGCTCCATGGGATCCCCTCAAAATAGGAGACGGGGTGCGTGAGGCAGCTGGAGCGCCAAGTCTGAACCCCAACATGCCTAGGACTCTTTCTTATTATCATCGCGTGTCTATGAGATTTCAAAAGGATATCATTACCTTTGCTCCGAGATGATGTTAGCACCTCAAGCGAAGGTCGAAGTGGAGAAAATTTCGTCTGAAGGACACAGGTTAGAGGCCACACCCTCTCAAAATCCGACACCGCGGAGGAGGGGAAGGCCCAGAAAAAATAAGGAAGTAGGAGGAAGCCACATATTGACTGAGTTGAGTGCATACCCGACCATTGAGGAGTTCATGATGCATGCTACTCGGCTAGAGCCTGTCGAGACTGCCAATCGAGTAAGCGGGAGCTGAATGCGAAGGACAGGGGTATCAAGTTCTAATGTTGAAAACCCCAATCTATAGTTGGAGTAGGCACAACTTTCCATAGCTAAAATTTATCAAGAAAATAGAGAATTGCGGAGACAACTAGTGGCACAAAACCAGGAGGTATCAGCACCACTAGGTCACGAAGGAAGCACAAATTGGCTCAAGAGGCAACTTCGGGAAGCATAAGATACAATTGTGCAGATGTGCGAAGCGTGAAGGATGATGGAGGAGGAGAACATAATAACATTTCAAGGCGCATGAAGAAGTCTGGAAGAAGGTCCATGTGTAGGAGATACATGATGGGTGGACCCTTGTTTTGTATTCTCATAAGTGATGTATGTTTTGATAGTTTTCCCTGTTTGTTGTGAGAATTGTCACGTTCTCGATGTAACCGGGTCGGTTGGCCAAGGTGTTGTTAGTGTTTATTGTATGTAACCTAAGCCAAACAGGAGCCTTAATATATGAAATTTTGAAAATGTTTTGCCTGAGTAGATTCTAGTCATAGTAGTTGAAAGCATCGTGTTTCCTCTTTGCACGTAAATCTACCGTGTTCTTATTCAAGCTTCTTGTAATTATGTGATTTTGTAATTACCGTTGTCCTGAGTTATTTTGTAAGTTCATTGATATTTTCCTTTAGAAACTTTTGATGTCGAATGATGTCGACATGGCGTTACTAACTTGGGGCTTATTAATAGAAAACCTAGAACTCAGCTCATGGGTAAGGGTTTCACTCGAGACTTCATTTACATCGATTGCACTAAATTGAGCTAGATATTGCGACTGCCGACGTCGGGTGAGTATCGGGGATCGACCTTCAAAAATTAACGCATAGTTTCTTTGGGGTTTATTGTCCTTCAAAACTCCTGATGCCGAAAACGTCCCGGAGATTAGCAATTATTATTTCGTTTTTTGTTCAATGCTTATTCTTTTAACTTTCGTCGATGCTGAATTGATCAGTCATCGACGATATTCTTGGTGGTGCTTGTCGCAAAAGAAATTCCACGCCTTCCAACACCGACGAATATAGGGGCTCGACAACTTTGATCCTTCATGTTTAATCCTTCCCGATGCCGAAATCCTTAAGCGTGTCCAGGAAAACTTTGACTGTCATTTCTCTAATTTAGATATTCATCTTTTAAGTCAATGATTTTTCACATGTCCAAGAAATCTTTTAAAGACTTAATGAGAAACAAAAATGATAAGCAAAGGACACATTTTACATATTAGACAATACCAAAAGATCAAGTGGTACCCAAAAAGTGAGATTTGACGTAGATTTTTAGGGTGTGTTGAGTGCTCAACAAATGGCAATTCACCAGGTGAACGCATAATCTCTATTCTTCCTTCATGCTCGGTTGGTACAAAAGCTGGTAGAGAAACTTTCCTGGTTGTAAATCAGAGCCTCTTTTACCTGTGGCAATTTGAAATCCTTTGGTTGATGCTCCAGGGTCTGCCCATGGGGTTTTAACCTTTATTCCTCTTTCACTTCCTGTAACTTTGACTTACATCCCCTTTTACAAAAGACTAGCAAAGCATTCACTGGCATGAAGCCCTTAGTTACCTTTACTCCTTCACTTTGGTGTTGCTCCGCTACCGGCGAACATCCATAGCCCCGGTGAAGTCACCCCGACATCATAGACCTTGCTATGCTTCCAACGAACATATATAGCCCTGACAGAGATATCTGCATACCCTCCCCTACTGATCACTCTTTTGATAATGTCCATTTTATTTCGGCGTGATACCCTGAGTGGGTGAGAGAGGATGACGTCTATTTATTTCACAAAGTGAGATGGTTAGGTGGACCCTTTGCTATCTTTTTATTCGGGCTCATGTAGTCCTTTATGGAATTCCTTCTTACCCTTAAGGTATTACCAAACCACTAGGCAGACCCTTCTAGCATTTCTTCGAAGTTGTTCATTTTTGCAGGCTAGATGGAGGGCTCCTCAAAGCAACTGCAAGTTCCTTGATTCTTCTTGAGTTGTATGTCAGTGATGAGTTCAGAACATATTTCTCTATGTCACATGACTTAAGGTCAACCATTGTCCTGCTAAATTTTTTTTTCAAAAGCACGGAAATCCAGAAAGCAAAAGAAAACCTTAAAGAAAAGTATTTCGAAATCTTGAAAACACTAAAACAAGATGCCTCCCCCCCCTTTTTTTTAATTGGAAATATTGTTTGAGGGCTTGGCCATTTACTGGGAGGGAATTAGGTTCCCCCCTCATATTCTGTAACTGATAAGTGTCAGCCCCAATCTTCTCATCCACCTGGAAAGGTCCAAGCCATAGATTCTGAAACTTAGAATGTTTCTGTTTCGTCTCATTTGCCCTGTCCCATTTCAGTACTAAGTCTCCTATTTCAAAATCCTTCTCTTTTGCCTTGTGCTTGTCAAACCACCTTTTCACTACCTATTGGTGAGCTATGAATTTCAACTTATCCTTTTCTCTCTCTTCTTCTAGCATGAGCAGAGTATCAATTCTTTGTTGTATGACTGAGGAGGTATCCCCATTGGATTCTTGGGCTAGTCGAAGAGATGGAAGATAAAGCCCATTTGGGAGAATAGCTTCTCGTCCATAAAATAGGAAGTACGGGGAATTTCCTATGGCTTCTTTGGGTGTGACCCTATCATCCCATAAAGCGTTATGGAGTAGATTATGCCAATTCCTTTGGTTATTCACAACTGTCTTCTTTAGTATCCTTACTAGGTTCTTATTGGTCGATTATGCCACCCCATTTCCTTATGGGTAATAATTTGCAGAGTACTTAATTATGATTTCTTTGTCCAAAGAAAACTCCATCAGTCGGGTTGAAGAGAAATAAGTTGCATTATCAAAAATCAGGACAGAAGGGACACCAAACCTTGTGATTAGTTATTGCTCTATGAATTGGATCACCACTTTTTCATTTACATGAGTCAAAGGGATAACCTCTTCCCATTTTGTGAAGTAATTGTGGCAGTTAGAATGTACTTGTGTTCTTTTGAAGAGCTTGGTGTGATTTCTCCTATGATATCTAACCCCCATTACTCAAAAGGCCTAGAGACAATCACTAGCTGGAGTGGGATTGTCTCTCTCTTCTCTCTCCCGACACTTACTTGACAAGTTTTATAGTTTATGGCATAGGCATGGGCATATTTGAACAAGGTGGGCCAATAATAACCAGCTCTTAGTATCTTATGCACGGTGGTGTTTCCTACGAAATACCCACCGACAGGGCCATCATGGATTTTCTTCAGGACTTTGTCTGCATCTTCACGTTCGAGACATATTAAGAGTACTCCATCATAGTTAATCTGGAAGAGTACCAAATTTATGAGGCGGTATTGTGCATATTTTAATCTGAGAACTCTCCTTTCCCTGGGGTTGAGATTTTTTGGGCAGACCCCATGGTGTAGAAGGTAGGTCAGATTCTTATACCAAGACTCGGGCCCTGGGGAAATGTATGAATCTTTACCACACCATAATTAGATTTCATTCTCCCATCCATAATCTTCATTTTCTTGGTCCTAGGCTTCATTTGCAAGTTTGCACAACCCTTGCCCCTTAACAAGTTTGGTAGGTTTTACTGCCTTGTATACCGCATAGGCCTGTTTGTCAACAATAGGATAGTTAAGCTTAGCTCCTTGGAGATTAGTTCTCATGAAAGACACCGGAGCTTCATTGTTGTCATCATCCTTCTAATTCAATATTGCAGCTAACGATTGGTCGGAGGTGCAAGTATAGAGGAAGAAATCCCTATTGAAATCGGGACTTTGTAGCACAGGGGCCCGGGATATGGCAGTTTTAATATTGTTGAAAGCATACTTTCGTTCATCATCCCACTTAAATTTGAAATCTTTGTGAATCATCTTTGTAAGGGTTTGATGATTTCCATGAAATCGAGAGTGAATTTCCTCACAAAATTTATTTGCCCGAAAAAGGATTGCATAGCTTTCTTGTTATGTGGCAACGAGAGTTGAGTTATGTCTCTAATCCTTTTTGGGTCTATGCAAATAACTGCTTGGGATATAATATGACCTAACAAATTACCTTCCTCGACGCCAAAAATGGTTTTCTTTAGATTTAAGGATATACAATATTTCCTACACCTTCCGAAAATTTGAGTTAAGTGTTGGATGTGTTCTTCTCTATTCTTTGAATACATGGTTACATCGTCTAGATACACTACCACACACTTGTTGATTAGTCCCCGAAATGCTACGTCCATGGCCCTTTGGAAGGTCGCTCCCGCGTTGATTAACCCAAAAGGCATGCATTTATAAGCGAGGTTTCCCCACTTGGTTCGAAAGGTAGTTTTTAAACGATCTTCCTCCAAAACAAGGACTTGGCTGTAACCTGAGAAACCATCCAGTAGGGAGAAAATCTTCGAGCCAAACACGGTTTGTAGGAGTTGCTCCATTGGAGGGATTGGGTAATTGTCCTTTTTTGAAGCTCTGTTGAGATTTATAAAATCTACGCATAAGCGAATTTCTCCAGACTTTTTCCTCACACGAACCAGATTTTCTACCCATGCGGAATGCCTGACCTAGGAAATGATATTGGCATCTAAAAGTTTCTTTAATTCCTGATACATGAGAGGTTCTAGGTATGGGTGATACTTTCAAAGATTCTGTTGGAAAGGTTTCACCTCATGTTTTAATGGTATAGTGTGTTGAATGATCTAGGCATCGTAGGTTTTCAGGTCTCGGTAGGACCATGCGAAGACATCTTGATATTGTCTGGACAGTTTGAGATAAGCCTTTCTTTCCTCTTTAGATATGGTTTTTCTGAGATTCACATTCTTTGGATTCTCCGGGGTTCCAATATTTATAGTTTCGTGCAGGGGAAAAAAGTTCCCGGTCTTTGCGTTATTAGGCCCCCTAAAGCGTTCTTTCAGGTCAAACATATTTTCTAGATTAGCTACCCCCTTCGGGATGGTGTGAGATTTTGATCTGTCAATAGGATGGTCTATTCGAGGATTAGTTTCTATCACTTGCTCCTGGAATACCTCATCATCAATGGCTAAATCTTTGAAATTGTCTTGGCTAGTCAGGAATTTTATGATCTGCTCATCTCCTTCAAAGACCTTCCAATTAGAGATATTGTTAGGAACCGATGGTTTGTAGAGTAGTTCCACAGTGAACTAGGAGGCTTCATAGTCCTCTAGAGGTGACAGCCTCAAAGCAGTTGTGGCCAGGGAATCAACAAGGATGTTCTTTGCTTTGGGGATCATGGTGATGTTGAAAGCTTTAGAATGCTCCATTAACCTATGCACTTCCTGCTGATAATTATTCAGGTGCAGGGAATTGCAGTGTATAGTATTCCTTACTTGTCTAACAATAATCTTGGAGTCCTCGAAAACTTTCAATTCTTTGATGTTCAAGTCTATGGATTTCTTTAACCCTTGTACTAAAGCTTCATACTCGGCAGTGTTATTAGTGCATTTGAATTCTAGTTTACAGGACAAGAAATAACGTTTACCTTTTGGATCAATGAGGATGCGCCCTGCCCCTGATCCTTCCTGTGATTTAGATCCATCAAAGTATATGGTCCAAATTTGTGAAATACAATATCCCTTTTCTCCTTCCTTATTACTTTCTAGCTCTCCTATCTCTTGTTTTGTAATTTCTAACGCAGGGTCTTGGCAAAAGAGGGTGTCTTCTATTAGTATCGACGATTTCTCTTGAAAGACCATTTCAGAGTTTTGACTGAGGGGGACATCAGATAAGAGAGGGGAAAAGTTTCCAAAGTGGGAATCGCAGGAATAATTGCCTAGCATGGGGAAATCTGTAGATGAGGGTTCATTCAGGGTTTCTAAATCAGTGACTGTATGTTTCAGATATCTCTCCCTATCGATTCTGATCATGTTATTGTATCCCTTCAATAGTAGCCAAAGGTGTTCCCAGTCTGTGCTAAAGTACCCATTTAACTTCTCAGACCAATCTCAACTTAGTAATAACCCATAAGCCTTTGGGATGTCTACCACGATGATGTCAATCACTTGCACAAATTTAGGATGTGTCGATATTCTAATCATTACATCCTTGAGCTCCCCCATGACTTTGACCTGGGTCCTATCTAGTTGTATCACGTGTTTGTCTCTCTGTAGAGGAATGACATTTAATTTTCTGTAGATTGACAAGGGCATAACGTTGGAAGATGCTCTTGAATCTACCAAACAATTATGGAGATTCTTGTTGAAAACTTTGAACGTTAAGAGGAAAGGTGGGACAAAAGGCTTCCCTTTCTTATCTTTCGAACATGTATTCATGGTTGGTTTATTTACTGGGTCTGTGGGAGCTAGATTTCTTTCCTGTCCATTGCTAGTCATAGGGTCTTCTACTGAGTTCAAAGCTTGTAGCAGGAAGTCCTTCTGCTGAGGGATCCTGCACATGTCCATGACTGATATGTTCGCCCTTAACTTCTTCAAATCTTCAACTACGTTGTAATCAATTTTGAGCGATTCTCGGGTATGGATGCTTATGGGTTTTCTACTGGGAGAAAAAGGTGTTTTCAGGGGATCGGGGGATGTCTTATCTCTCGAAGTTTGGGTAGCAGTGATGTATTTTGAGACAGGTGGACCTTTACTTCCTTTCTGCACAACCATGACTTCTGCGAGTGGTTCTTGAGACTCAAACAGGTTTTCGAAAGGCATGATCAGGTTAGAATCCCATATCATCATGGTTGTATCTGGTGGTGGATCAATTTCTTCATGGTCAACAATATTCACAACTGATCTGGTTGGCTGTTTGGTGAGGGAGACTTCGTCTAAAAATCGATTGGCTATCAAACTCATGGCATGTACCCATTGAGGGAAGTCTCTTTCGGAGTGGTTTTCCTGGTGATAAGTGCAGAAGGAATAATATGAAACATTCCCTAGATAAATATTTAAGTTAGTTGGGGGAGGTTCAATTGCCTTGAAAGGTGGGTTCCTTTTAAAGAAAGGTTTATAGGGCCTCTGACCTTGGTTTCCCTCTCTTGCGTTTCTCTTCATGTCTATGATCTCATTTGATAATTTCTTAACCATGCGTTGTAGATCTTCTATATCTCCATTAACCTTGTTGGGGGTCTACTCTGCTTGTTTCCCCGACGTTATAGTCAAAAGGAGTCCTCTCCTAGGAGGAGGCTGAGTTTCTTTTTTAACTAGAGAGACCTGGCCTTCTTTACACCCTTTCATCTGGAATTCTATAGTTTTGGCTTCTTCTAAATTCTCAGCTAGGGTTCATTTAGCATCCCTTTTTACGAATATGGAAATGGAAGCTGGGAGAGCGCTAGCATAAAATTCGATTTGCAATTCCTGAGTTAGCTTAGATTTAGGATGGAACTTGTTCAAGATAGTCATGAATATTTGATTGAATTCTTTGACCCTTTCTTTCGAACTCATGGTGGTGGCGAACAACTCGACCATCAAAGCTCATGTAGTAGTTTCTTCGGTAAATTTGTCTAGAAAATATTTCTGGAACTTCGTCCAGCTAGTTATAGATCCTATCGGCAGGTTGAAGTACCACATGGAAGCCGGATTTTCAAATGTAAAGGGGAAAAGTATGCATACTACATCTTCATGTTGGACGTTCATAAGCCTGATCGCTAGTATAAATTTCTTGATATGATATTCAGGCAATCTAGATGTTTCGGGATCGAACTTAGGAAGAAAATTCTCTGGATAATGAGGAAGGTTATGAACTGGTCCTGGGAGGGCCAAAGCATCTCTGGCTAACCAGGGTTGATTTTTCAGAGGCCGGTTCCCCCTTTCATCATTATGGTCATTGTTGCCTTCCATATCTTCAGACTCTGATTTAAACTCTTCCTCTTCCGAAAAATCGTCCGGTTCAGAGACATCGTCGATTGGCGTTTCAGGTATCAAATCAAGAGGTTCTTGGATTTCGGTGATAGCTAAATCTATCAAGTCTTCTACAGAGTGTACTAAAAACTCGTCGGGAGTACTAACCACTAGTCTGCTTTGTTGTTTTCTTCGAGGGAGTATGGGAGCTAAGGAAAACGCATTGATTTGTCGGGCGTAGGCTCTTGTGATTATTCTGAATTGATTTACTTCCTCGTGAGGAAGAGCGTAAGGTATTTCAGGGTGAAAAGGTTCTTCCTCGGGCTGGGGTGAGTTACTCATTCAAGGAGTACTTAGCATGTGTGGGTTGTCTTGGGAATGACTAGCCATGCATGTGGGTTGTTTTGAATCTATAGGCTCTTTGAAATACTCTATAGAATATATATCCAACCATTCATTCTCAGGCCCTTCTTCTAGCGCCAATTCTATTGATGGGTCTTAAATCCCTAGACTCAACAGTAGGAACCAAACCCACCATCGAGGCCCAATTAGACTCTGCAACGTTTAATAGTGGAATGGTTCTCCAGATCTTGCGATCTGGCCAAATTATTGATGGGCTTTATGTTTTCTTGTGAAGGCTCTTCCTTCAGTTTGGAATATTCTCTTTTGTATATTTTCTCTTGGGTGGGACTGATATGAGATGTAAGCTGGTATAAACCAACTTGGCAACAAAAATGGAATTAAGCTTAACTAAGGGGAAGAGGTTGAACTTGGGATAACCTGTTGCTCAAGCATGCAAACACAATTTTTATACCACAAACCTAGTACTAATACATTAACCATGTGAGCATCCAATTACTGTCTGAGATACTAACTACTAGAAATAAAACACATACGCAATGAGATAATGGAAATCAAAATAATTCATCTACCAGAACCATTCATCACATAATAACACAATGATTCATCTTCGTCATTAAAGCAAAGATCAACAAAACATTGCACCAGATAACTTGAAAACATAATTAATTGCTCTTACTCATTACAACATCATTCATGAAACATGATAGGAAAAATTTCTTCTCCACGTCCAATCACACATGCAGTTGATGAAAATAACTTGTCTTTGGTCTAGAAGGACTTCTCAATTCAAAGCAGCTTCAAAATAATTCTCAACAACCAGAAAGAAAGAGTTCTTTCCACAACCATCGACCTCTAACTAATTGGTCGATGCCTTTATTTATAATCTAAAGTTCAACTAAAAACAACCGCTAAGTGCAGTTTGAGCAAAGAAAAATACACCACGTGGCATCATCTTCTAACAGTTTCTTTAACAATCAACTCAAGATAGTTCTCTGAAAGGAAGAATTTTCTCATACTTGGACCAACTAATAAATAGTTTGTCGCAGGTTTGAGCCCATGGGAACCTATGCTTATCCATCAGAGCCACGTAGAATCCTCTGATCTCCACCGCATGCGCTCAGTACTTCACTAGACTGGTGTTTAACTATTGTAGCACAGTTTGAGCCTTCATCGGATATTCCATAAATCTTTACACTTGTCCTGGTGACGTATCGGTCACATTGGATAGCTCTTCGACCCATAGTGATTCCTACTTCACATGTGATCCGATTATGTCGCATAAGTCAATGAATTTTTCGGGGTCGCCGAACTCGGGGAGTCCTATATCCTTCATTGCTTCATTCATTTTTTCCCAATGTTTCCTTTGGGTTCCTTGGCGAGGTTACGGAGTGAACTTTGTTCAGTAATCGGAGGCATCTTTCTTGCAATCGGGATTGACATCGTTTAGGAATTACTTATCAGGCAAAACATAGGAATATGTAAGCGGGAAAAAAAAAACAAATTGATGCGTACCTGTAGATCTTGCTAGTCTTGATTGTTAAATACTTACGTGATCCCAATAACCTTTTTGAATGACCTGTAGCGTCTCTATCTGCACTGCCGCTCCTTTTCAGTTTGGATGAGTTAAATCCACGCGCATAGCGTGGCAGATCATGTACGACATATATGAAGGTTGAAGCCATTCCATATTCTGATTGCCCCTTGGGGTCTGGAAAGGATACCATAGCTGAACGTGTGTCGAAAGTTTGTGTCATCTCCCAAAAGGTCAGATGTCGCAATAAAGGAAGTCGTTAAATGCCCCAGGTCAAGGCAAGTTGTTACCCCAGAGGCCGCATCACCAAGTGTGTCAACCATCACTCACTAATAGTGGAGGCTAGGAAGATTAAAGAGATTGGAAATGATTATATCGTATATTCTCTGCAACTCCTATCGGTTGCGTTTCACACGTCCTGGATCATATTTGTCATGTAGATATGACGCATTAATTCTTCAAAAAATCCCATCTTAATGTATGATTATTCCTTGGCACGTTCTATCTCACTGCTCCGCTCTGCTCCGCTCTGCTATAAATCTTAGATGTTTTGTGCGAGTTCTACACATCAGTCAAGTTTGTATACAAGTAGGGACTGGTCTTGCAAGTCCAATTCTATAAGACTCTGTGTCATGGCCCTTCATATAGTCGTGAACGTCTAAGCATGCACACGCTGTCGCTCCATGGGATCCCCTCAAAACATGAGATGGGGTGCACGAGGCAGCTGGAGCGCCAGGTACGAACCCCAACATGCATGGGACTCTTTCTTATTGTCATCGCGTGTCTCCAAGATTTCAAAAGGAGATCCTTACCTTTGCTCCGAAACGATGCCATCGTCTCAAGTGGAGGTCGAAGTGGAGAAAATTTCATCTGAAGGACACAGGTTGGAGGCCACTCCCTCTCAAAAGCTGACACCACAAAGGAGGGGAAGGCCCAAAAAAAATAAGGAAGTATGAAGAAGCCACATCTTGACTGAGTTGAGTGCATACCCGACCGTTGAGGAGTTCACATTGCATGCTACTCGGCTAGAGCCTGTCGGGACTACTAGTCGAGGAAGCGGGAGCCGAATGTGAAGGACAGGGGTATCTGGATCTAACGTTGAAAACCCCAATCAACAGTTGGATCAGGCACAACTTGCCATAGCCGAACTTTATCAAGAAAATAGAGAATTGCGCAGACAACTGGCGATGCAGAAACATGAGGTATCAGCACCACTAGGTTGTGAAGGAAGCGCAAATTGGCTCAAGAGGCAACTTTGGGAAGCACAAGATACGATTGTGCAGCTGCGCAAAGCATGAAGGATGATGGAGGAGGAGAACATAAAAACATTGCAAGGCGCACAGAGCAGTTCGGAAGAAGGTCCGTGTGCAGGAGATACATGATGGGCGGACCCTTGTTTTGTATTCTCGGAAGTGATGTATGTTTTGATAGTTTTCCCTGTTTGCTGTAAGAATTTTCACGTTCTCGATGTAACCGGGTCAGTTGGCCAAGGTGTTCTTAGTGTTTATTGTATGTAACCTAAGTTCTACGGGAGCCTTAATATATGAAATTTTGAAAATGTTTTGGCTGAACAGATTCTAGTCATAGCAGTTGAAAGAATTGTGTTTCCTCTTTGCGTGTAAATCTACCATGTTCCTATTCAAGCTTCTCATAATTATGTGATTTTGTAATTACCGTTGTCCTGAGTTATTTTTTAAGTTCATTGATATTTTACTTTAGAAACTTTCGATGCCGAATGATGTCGACGTGGCATTACTAACTTGAGGCTTATTAAAAGAAAACCTAGAACTCAGCTCGTGGGGAAGGGTTGCACTCAGGACTTCATTTACATCGATCATGTTAAATTGAGCTAGATATTGCGACTGTCGACGCTGAGTGAGTATTAGGGATTGGCGTTCAAAAATCAATGTGTAGTTTCTTCAGGGTTTATCGTCCTTCAAAACTCCCGATGCCGAAAACGTCTCGTATATCGGTGATTATTATTTCGTTTTTTGTTCAATGCTTATTGTTTTAAATTTTATCGATGCCGAATTGATTGGTCATCGGCGACATTCTTGGCGGTGCTTGTCGCAAAAGAAATTTTGGGGCTCGACAACTTTGATTCTCTCTAGCGTTTTCTTTCACATTTAATCTTTCATGATGCTGAAATCTTTAAGCGCGTCTAGGAAAACTTTGACTGTCCTTTCTCTAATTTAGATATTAGTCTTTTAAGTTAATGATTTGTCACATGTCCAAGCAAGATTTTAAAGGCTTAATGAGAAACAAAAATGATAAGCAAAGGACACAGTTTCCATATTAGACAATGCCAAAAGATCAAGTGGTACCCAAAAAGTGAGATTTGACATAGATTTTTAGGGTGTGTTGAGTGCTCAACAGGTTGTTACAACCTCTACCAATTCCATAATGGAAATGGGAAACCATCTCCATGGATTTCATCATCGGATTACCAAAATCGTCCAAGCAGAATGATGCCATCATGGTAGTGGTGGAAAAATTAAGCAAGTCCACTCACTTCCTTCCTGTCAAATTGATTTGCAAGGCAATATATATTGCCAACATCTTCATGAAGGAGATATTTAGACTGCATGGCATGCCTAGGGAGATTGTATCTGACATAGACACAAAATTCACTTCAAGATTTTGGAAATCCTTGATGACTGGTTTCGAGACTAAATTATTGTTTAGCACAACCTATCACCCTCAAACTGATGGACAAACAGAAAGAGTAAACCAAATATTAGAAGACATGTTAAGAATTCACGTTATGCATCAGCCTAAGAAGTGGGAAGACTACCTGCCATTGGTAGAATTTTCCTATAACAATGGTTATCAAGAGTCACTGAAGATGAGCCCTTTTAAAGCCCTCTATGGTAGACAATGCAAGATTCCAATCAACTAGAATAATATAGTGGATAGAATTACAATTGGACCCGACATGTTGAAAGAAATGGAACAACAAGTGATTCAGATAAAACAAAATTTGAAAATTGCTCAGGATAGACAGAGGAGTTACACCGACAGAAAGAGAACTCCCAGAGAGTTCAATACAGGAGACCATGTCTATCTCAGATTTAGGCATAGGAAGAGTTCCCTGAGAATGGGATCTTGTGCCAAGCTAACACCTCGGTATTGTGGACCCTTTGAAGTCTTAGATAGAATGGGACTTGTAGCCTATAGGATAGCACTCCTTCCCACAGTAAAAACACATAATGTTTTCCATGTTTCATTATTGAAGAAGTATGTACATGATTCTAATCATATAATTGACTAGTCTGTGATGCAGGTGGAGCTGAAGGGAGAATTCCTGCCAGAACCTCAATGCATACTAGATAGGAAGGAAACCCCACTCAGGAACTGAACCATTGCGTAGGTCTAGGTGCAGTGGAAACACTTTGGCCCAGATGAGGCTACGTGGGAAATGGAGGATGCCATGAGACATGCATATCCATTTTTGTTTACTTCTATATATACAGAGCATGTTGACAGATAGAACATTGAGGACGATGTTCCTTTAAGGGGGAGGGAATTGTAACACCATGTTTCCCCTAGTTTGTAAATATAACTATATTGGCCAAGAAACTATGGAAAACTCAATATGTGTGAATGTTTGATTTGATGGAGATTTGTATAAAAGGTCAACGAATGTAAATTTTGTTAATTACTAGAAAATGGATAAGTGTTGCATGAATGCTAGAAGGGGGGTGTGCTAAGAGAGACCAAGAATTCTATGAAAGAGAGGGTGAAGGGGACCATGAATGGTTGTGTTAACCTCCACCAAACCAGTACCTTACTGGATTTAATTGCTCAAGACCAGAACAATCAGGCTGGTAGGTGGGAAGACCTCCTCAAGAGTTAATGAGGAGATGGGGCAGAGCACCCATCTGTAAGGCTTTCAGACCTAACCATGGACTGGGAATTTGAGCCACACACAATCTTGCTGAGGAAGGCAAGAAAGGAAGGTGTGGTGGGCAGAGGAAGCCCTGCAAAGAGTGCAGAGACAAGAGACCAAGATCTCGGGTTCAAGGAATAACTAAGAGATGAGTGTGTTCTGGTCACAGGAAATGGCTAGCAGAGTCATTATACAAGATAATAAACGAGGCTGGTCCTCCTTTCTTGGTATTGTGTAAACCATTGCCAAGATCTTGCAGGAGGAGGAGAGTAACCTTCGTCCCTACTCTCATTGAGCTGGAAGAAAGGATTTTATCGAAAAACATCGTGGTATAGCTCGGGGGTGGCTAGTGTTAAATCCGTTAGAAGTGATTGAGCCTATGGTTGGGTGGAAACGAGCACCCCTTTCAACAATCACTTCACGTTATTTAGTTATGATAAGTATTTTCCTACTTTATGTAATGAACTGAAATAATGGATGATTGCATGGGTTTATGTATATATGTGTATCTATAAATGGTTTCTATGTGGAATGGTCATGATATGTGTATACATTCCTCTCCTTGTGAAATTATGCTTCTGACTAATAATCTGTTTGCCCCAGCTTAGCTCCTGAGGCTTCTTAGGACATAAGCTTGTAAGACGACTGAGATATGAGATATCGTGTCAATATGAACTTGTCCATCCAAATAGGATACCTCTTTCAGACTCCTTGTCGTGCGACCGGGATCCAAAACCACGAAGGCGGAGCTGCGAAGGACCCAGAAACGTAGATCGAGGGATCCTTCGGATCCTTTCCCAGCCATCTATATATCAGGGATGCATGGCGCTAGCTCCTTTAATTCAGAGATTGGGCACTTCGAGAGATAATATGAGTTTGCATAGAAACACTCTCGAACGTCGAATCCCCGAGGTAACTAGAGTCATAGATCTATAAGTCTATGTGGCCAGATCTCGACCGTGAGATCTGAGGAATGTAGAAGCCTGCCAGTCCAAGGTGACGAGGTGCAGTGACGCCACCTAGGGTGATGTGGACCCCAGCTTGATGTGCCACATGCCACCTGGATTCATGTGTATCACATACCCTATAGGTCCATTGGAACATAACACGTGTCACCTTGACCCCTCTTATGTGTCAGTTCATGATACCTATTCTCCTAACCAACGTGGTTGGTGAAGTGACCGGGACTCCGGGACTTTGGGACTTCGGAGGGTCTAGGATGTAGTATGATAGAGAGACTGAATGGCCCAAAGGTTGGAGCCACGTGGTGATCTTACGCGACTTCGAAAGTTCAGAAGTTCGGGTGGTCTCATGCGTAGATAGTAAAGAGGCGTGAAGCGTCGAAGCATTGAATTTCTCCACAACTAATATAGGAGAAAGAGAGTAAGTCTAGCCATGGGATCGTGTAGTGGATGGTCTTCCACCATGGAGGAAGGAACTTAGAAATAAAACGTGTGAGGTGGATCCACGTGGGCGCCACATGGCCCTCAACCAATGAATGCCCGAAGAACATCGAAAAGGTATATCCGTCTGTTTTGATCTTGGTTTTGAGCATGGAGATCGTGGTTGGAAAACTTTGGACGAACAAAGTGTGGTAGAAACCTTGAATGAAGGATTTGATCACATAAGGATAACTAAATTGTGATCCCCATCCCTAGGAAAGCCACTTAGGGGTCGAGTGTGTTACATTGGGAAACAAGTTGACCTACATTTTCATGTTTTCCTCTCAATTCTACTTGTCTTTGTCTCATCCTCTCTCTATCATTCTCTTCCACTTCATCTTCATCAACCCATCGAAACTCACATTTATTTTTGTGCTTTTCCATATTCCCCATCTTGATCATTGTTTAACATAGATTAATATTGGATTTCACACAATTTTCTTGGTTTTTGTCTTTTCATAATGACAAGAGTACAACCAGGTGTGGCTTGGCTCATATATATTTTCATTTTTTATTTTGTTTTATGTGAAGATTTATTTTCTTTTTTTTTGTTGGTTACAACAATACCTTGATTAAGGTTAATACCTCAATCTAGGTCATACCTTGATCAAGTCATTTCATAAACCCAAAGTAGACCTCGATCTAGGGCATAGTAAACCCTCGATTGAGTGTTTAAAAACTATAAATCTTTCTCCCTTTTGCAAGATTTTATGTGACTACAACTTCTAGGGGGTGCCCCTTCATCTCTTCCATTGCAAGTGGTGGACTCGATGCCAATGGATTCGTCACTAAAACCTCTATCCAATGGCATGCCATTTTCACATTTTCAGTTTCATATGATATTTTTAATTTGTTTTCTTTTAAAACTTATACTTCATTTTTTTCCATAGTTATGAAGGTTCCTAGAGAAAAATCAACAACATAAGAACTATACAACAAATGAATTATAAAAAACATGTGGGTTCATCATGGATGTTTCCTATTCAAAAGGGTATTTTTTGGTTTTTGAATTTACTTAAACAAGAGAAAAAAATTGGGAACATAAAGGTGTATAAAATGATATTCAAATATTAATTTATTGGTTTCGAAAAATAATAAAAAATTCTAGATTAAAAAAAAAAACATAAGAAAAATAAGTGAGATACACGACATCCTATGTTAATCATGTTTGCATTATTATTATTATTTTAAAGTATAGATTAAACAATGAATTAGTTGATGGGAACACAAGTCACTTGATAATTTTTCCAGACATTTGCAAAGACAAACATATAATTAAATGCAAATTTGACACATAAAATGACAATAGTATTTTTTGAAAAAATATTGTTAAAAAGATAACATAATTTCTTACAAATTATCTGTTAATCGCATTTCAAAATTCACAAGGCTTATATGAGTTTCGAGGGTTTTAATTAAAAAATATGTAAAATGTCAAATTTTCATTGCCATATTTCACTAAAAAGTAAGACACATCTTCATGGATTCACCCTCTTGTATTATGGTCAAGGAACATATTTTTACAAGTCTTCTTCTATCAATGTCAACACAAGGAATCCACATCTTGGACTTCACCATCAACAACTTTGTCGAGGGGAGGGATAGTGGTAGGGGATTCAAGAACAAGCCTAGGGAGGGTCAACAATGTGTAGATAATGGTTGTTGTCTCCTAATTCATTTGATAATCAACCATTCACCAACAATTTCATTGACATGAATAATGTGTAGATGATCACTTTGTATGTCAAAAGAGTAGATGGATTTGCCACCTACACAAGCAACA
>ML778165.1:509551-533337 GCA_009831015.1 Picea engelmannii | reverse complement strand
GATTCTCTGAAGATGTGTTGGAAACTAATACCTTGGAAGGAAGATGCCAAATCCCGAACTCTGCGTTTCCACCCTTCAATATTGATGGCTTGAAGATTACCACTAAGTTTCAGCCACTCAATAACTATTTTGGAGTCCCCCAAAATCTAAACGTGTTGAATGTCCAAGATCTTTGCAATGGAGAGAGATGCCCATACTCCCACTAATTCTACTTTGGTATTTGATCCTTCACCACAATTGAAAAACCATCTAACATCTGGGCCATCTATAATTTTCAAGGAACCCCCTGCCCCACAACCTAACCCCCTGCAGTGGAAGCCCTGTAAAAGAAGGCCAATGTGTATCCATTCAATCGGATGACTTAACTCAGTCTTAAAACCTGTGACTTTATGACTGAGGGTAGATTTGTGAGTGCCCCTAAGGTCCTGTACGCCACAGCCCAAACCGAGGGGGTCTTCCCTTCAAATAAATATTTGTTGCATTCGTTCCAAATGTACCAGCTTAGTAAAATTGGTAGTTTTTTTTATGCGGCCTTGCTTAATAGCCACGATTCCATGCACTCATTGAGATTCTGGCCGCGCCAGGAGCAAGTAAATTTAAGGAAATGTGAGCAAATAACCTAGGCAGTTTTAGTAAATTTGCAGTGAATAAGAAAATGAGTAATATCTTCATCGAATTCTCTGCATAAAATGCATAAGCCCGGTCCCACCCAACCTTTTTTCTGCAAGACGACCAATGATAAGATCTTGTTTTCTGATGCCATCCAGAAGAATATGATGATTTTTAATTGTAATTGCCATTTCCAGACTTTGACCTTCTAGACGCTCCAACTCAGTAACATGTGAGTTGTTAGAATAGCGTTGTAAAAATTCTTGACAGTCATCCTTCCGGATGCATCGCCACCGGTCCAAATCAACAGGTCCCTGGAATCTCCCTGGAGAGTAATCCTCGCCCCACTCAGTGCCATCGTGTAATCATCCCATTCATTAACAAGTTCACATGTTAGCTCCAGATCAGTGTTTCTCTGCCACACCTCAACAAAGGTGAAAGGATCTCTCGACAACGATGCTTGAGCAAGCGTATTACTATGAGACACTTAACTCTTGCTTCATTGCCAACATGAATTTGAAAACTACGAGATGGATGGAGCGTGGAATTCTTCAATGATCTCATAAGTCAAATTGTTGATAAGGTAAATCTGATAACCTTGAAAGGATGATGGCAAGTTTGAATTGTCCCTCAGAGTTACACCATCCACAGAGCACATACACTTCTTATATTTCTTATATTTCTAGAACTTGAGGTTTAGGACAATATTTTGCTATCATGAAAATGAGGATATGGATGCCAACAAGTGTTCGAGCATCATTGACATTGATATACGTGTTGGTCCAATACTCGAGACACACAATGCAATTAAGTTTGGGACTTTGGGACTCATACAATCCCAACATCGACTAGTACTACTATATTGTTCTCTTTTGGTTTGCTTGAAGGGATATGTTCAAATCTATCAAGGATTATGAATGTCTATTAAGTTTGATATCAACGTCTAAGTAGCTTTATAGATGACGCCATTCTCAATGGTGGTCAATCTTTTTAACAAGTGGGAGTTGCCTTCCTTGAGGCACACAGTGTAGCCCCGCTACTCTACTCCAATGTGAGCCTAGCCTCTTTGATTAAATGGGTCATGAGAGTATATTTTTTTGGTTAAATGGGTCATGAGAGAATATTTTTATAGATGGCCAGTATAGATGTTTGGTAATTTAATTGTTGGTCAAATTGTATTTTCTCTTTGTTTAAATAGTAGTTTTGAATGTAGTATAGATGTTTGGTAATTTAATTGTTGGTCAAACTGTAGTTTCTCTTTGTTTAAATAGTAGTTTTGAATGTATAGATAAATTTGATGCCTTGAAAAATATTTAATCCATTTGAATTGTAAAATCTCAACAATTAATATATACAATTTCATGAATTCTTTTAAATTTTTTCACCCATTTTTAAAAAAAAACAGGTAAAAACATTTTAATTTATTTGAATTTTACAATCTTAATATATACAATTTCATCAATTCTTTTAAATTTTTTGACATTTTTTTTTAAATACAGGTAAAAACATTTTAATCACAGCTTCAAAACATTTTAAAAAATTCTGTACTTTATAAATGTTATACCGAGAGTAAGTTGCTGTCATAAGCATGTGCACCCTACTAACCATGTCGGTTGTTGAATCATTCGATAGAGAAGTGTACGAAGAATATTAATTGCAAAATCAAAAGTACTGGTTGGTGGCGAGGGGAGTCATGTTCGGCGTTATCAGTGCAGCAAACACCCACATCACAATTCACAAGTGGTCCAAGTGCAGACTAGTGATTTGGAATATTTTATTATAACCCCACGAAAATGTAATCAAACAGCGCACCTTCACTAACACACTGGAGTTAACCTGTCTGTTGATCTTCATGTGGTGGGATAGCAACGGCTGAATGCCTGGGTCAACATGGTTGCGTGTAGTTCCAGCTATCATATGTACGTTGCATTCATCATCTTGTTATCTATATATATCTTACATGCCTCGGCTTCATCATTTTAGCCTTTGCCTGCCTGTTTGTGTTCGGGCTTCATCTTTCTGTCCATCAAATGACAACTGTTCTCCATCACAATGACAATGTTTTTTCCTCTTCCCTCCCCGGACTCTTACTCTGCTCCGACTTCTTATTCCTGTTAGGATGTGTTTACAAGCCATCGTGGTCTAGATGTCAAGAACATTTTACCATTTCATCTCTACAGTCGTCTAATACGACATTTTCATAAGTCATCGTGGTCCTGATGTCAAGAACATTTTATCCTCCGTTCATATTGTCATTTTTATATAACCATGTGCAATAGAGTCGGTGTTTGGATAAACTCGTGGTGAAGTCAATGCTACCATTCTTATGAAAAGCCTTGGGGAAAATATACCTGACAACGACACAGATTTGGGGAAAATTGAATGCTCCGTAGTCGTTCGCAGCAAACTACTAACGATATTGATTGAAGATTTATTGGACCGATCGTCATCCGTAAGTGCTTCGGCCATTCAACCTTTGTCTTCTATTTAAAATGAATCATTAAGTTTGTTTATTCCAAGCATGATAGATCTGCGTAGTGTATGCTTTTCCTGAATGAATTGGTACTTACGGAAGGGTGATAGATCTGTATAATTTTCAATTTTGTTTACGCCAAGGATGATAGATCTGTACAGTTTTCTTCAATGAACAGCTAATAACCAAAGTTCATATCCAACATTCCCTAGGCAAGGGGATGCATTCAAAAATGTTATGGTACGAAATAGGAAGGGATGAGGTGCTCAAAAATTTTCGGAAACAATACATGATGTGTACCAACCATTCTTATCACACAATAAAACCAACTATACAACATAAATTATTAAATCTGAATAGGACAATCAGCGCAGGTTTACCATACAAGCTTCAATCTCTATATCTCTGTAACATAGATGAGTCTGGATTATGCACCAGACCTTACTCACTAGGCCTTTATCATCGCAAATTTACACTAATTACAGAATTTACAGATCTCCTTGATTATCTTCCATGCTTGGATTCGTGCTTAACTCTAAACAATATATGGTACAGGTTGAACCGAGTTTCCGGTAGGTCTACTACAGGTAGGCAGCTCCGGTCCTAAATCCTCAAACTCGGTCGATGGCCCTGGGGCATGTGAATGACTCGCTACAATAGTTAGGGTTTTCTTTCCTCTGCTCCATTATATGGATTTTCGTCTTCCAATTTAGGCATATTTGGGCTTTTTTTTTTTTACTTGGAATCTGGTTACATATATTATTTTTTGCTATTTAAAATTTAATTTTTAAATACAGAAATGAATTATGAAATGGTTTTTTTCCTTAAAATCTGACATAAATATATATTAGATGATTATTTTTTATTATTTAAAATTAATTTTTAAATAAAAAATGAATTCAACATGCTAACACTTAAATTATACAATCTATAGATCTATCAATTTCAAAAACACTCATATTATACAATCTGTAAATCTAACAATTCCAGGTAAACTACAACTTTTAAAAATATTCACATAGATTTTCCTCTGGCAACAGCCTCTTTTAAAAAAGCGGTTCCTTTTATTTCACTGTAGGCGGCTCTTATATTTTGATGAAGATGAGACAACGAATGGATATACAACACAAAAGTCAATCTGACTGACTCACTCACTCACACCAGGTTAAAAAACAATTGGTTGAATCGGAGTTGGTGGTAAGATAGTATCTCTATTACCATAAAAGATTGTCTACACTTCCCTGAATAATACATTGCATATTAGCTCTCTGGAATAGCACAAAACCTGCTTATAACTCAGTATTGGTATGCAGTGTGTAATAATACTAGCACAACCACATTTATAAAAATGGTTGGTATAAGTTCATAGGTACCATTTTGAACCTTTCCAATCTAATAATAACCATCTACTTATGCAACCAACCATTTTTATAATGTAACTGTTCTAATCATACATCAATCAGAAATTATAACCATCTACTTATGCAACCAACCATTTTTTTAATGTAACTGTACTAATCATACATCAATCAGAAATTATTTCAGATTCCATATTCATCTAAAATTTTTCTATAAGATTCGACATTCATCGAAAAGTTTTCTATAGATCTCACACTCCTAACCTGCAAAATAAGAGTGTTGCTCTTCCAAATGCGTTCTTTTAATACATGTTGTTACTCCATAACCATGCTATTGCTCTACAAATGCCTGCTGCTGTTAGTGCTCTCAACTTCTGAGAGCTTGCAAATGAAAATTTCAAAACGATTTTTCAGAGTTTGCATTAGGTTTTCTATGGTTTATATTTTCTTCTGTTAGCCGCGAGCACCTCCCCATTCTCTTTCCTGCCACATCCTTTCGTATTCTTGCTCGGCCTAGTGTTTTGTATTATTATTGGCCTAGTGTTTTTTATTATTATTGGCCTAGTGTTAACACGGTTTTTATATGTAAATGGGCATACAACTATAAGACTTGGTTAAGCATGCTTACTTTGGGATCACTAGTAAAGTCTAGGCATAGACCTAAGTGATAGGGGAGAGCATACGGTATTCTCAAATACATGTGAGGGAGTATTGGCTGGTTTTGATCATGGGAAAGGGGGATAAAGTTAGGTCAAGAGTCATGGTTTCAGGCACATGGCTTTGGTAGACCATGAATTGCATACTCCATTGAAATTAACCTAGAGGTGAGAGGTGAATTCTCTCTTGGTTGGCTTGGCCAAATTCGGTCAAGGAAGTATATCTTTGTTGGCTATAGTGATGGAGATAAGGGATGTAGATTGTGGGATCCTACTGCCCACAAAATCTTCATTAACAAAGATATGTACATGGAACAATCAAAAGTTGTTTAGGATCGCAAAGGGAGATTTGTTTGCAAACTCAGGGAATCATTATATCGCTTAAGGTAACCAAGAAATGGTACAAGATGTGTGATTCCTTCATGGTGAACCAAATTTTCTTAATAAGTGAGTGTGATCATTACATTTATAGCATATTCGTTATCTTGGTGTTGTGTTGATGATATGCTTGATGCAAGAAAAACATGGTTGAGGTCAACAAGTTAAAGGTTTTAGTTGGTTAGGATGTTTCACATGAAGGATCCAAGAGAAACAAAACAAATCTTGGGCATAGAACTATACAGAGACGGAAAAAAAGGCAAGTTGTGGTTGTCACAAGTCTATGGAGAAGGAGAAGATATTGATGAGGTTTAGTATGAACATTGTGAAATTGGTAAATATCCCTTTAGCTTTCCATTGTAAACTTTCTTCAAGTTTATGTCTTAATAATAAGGAAGAAAATGATTAAATGCCTCGTGTACCTTATGCAAATGCAGTAGGATGGTTGATGTTTGCGATGAAATGTTCAAATATTTCACATGCAGTTGATGTTTTCAGTAGATACACGGCAAAACCAGGTAAAGAGCATGGAAATGGGTGCTTCGGTATCTTAGAAGCATGAATATCATGTACACTGGATGCAATGATTTAGTCAGTGTTTATGCCTATTGATGCAGGAGCATCGTCATCAAAGTGCAAGTGGAGGACAACTCAGCGCCCTAGCGTGCATTTTGAAGTGATTTTGAATTTAAAAATGTCATGTCATAAAATATCTTGAAAAGATTGTAATTAAAGATGATCTTAAATGTTAAGAGGTTGAACCATCACGTGAGATCGATGGAGATTGTATTTTCTTTAATGTAGTTAATTGCACCACAGATATGAAGCGTTCACTCTTATCTGTCTGTACCGATCATTTATTGTAATAAGCCTTAGTAGTTGAAAGCTTTTAATTTGATAGGATAGCACTAAGGTAGTCGAAGGGAAAAGCTCTATGAGCCCTCTTGTATAAACATATGTATTTTATGCCCAAATGAGGCTGTTGAAGCTTGTTGAAAGTTGTTGAAGATTATTGTAGTTGAAGACTGTTGAAGCTTATCGAGTTGTATGAGCCCATGTACATATCACTTGAATGAATATAATAGAGAAGCGTTGATCCAAATGTTTGGTGTTATTGTTACTGTGTCTATCTGAATGAATGGTAGGATTTCTGTTTAATTGTCATTCTCTGTTATTATTTTTTCTTATGTTATGAACGCATTACATGGTTGAATGTATGAATATGTGAGGATTAGATAAGTTTCAATTGTTTCTCTTCTATGAACTCATGCAATGAGTGCATAGTGTACGCAAGGTGCATGTTGACAGAGTCTAGGGTGACTCAGAAGCTCGGGAGAGATAATGTGGAGTTTCATATGCAAGATGTGCATAGTGTCCGCAAGGTGTGAGTTGACAGAGTCCAGTTTGATTAAGAAGCTCAGGAGAGATAACTTGAAGTTCATTTGCAAGGAGTGAAAAGGACCACGCAAGGTGTGCGTAGGAAGAAACACACTCAATGTCATATTGTTCAGGAGGAACAATTGAGTCGTGCAAGAACTGTTGCAAGGAGTGCACAGATTCCCACAAAAGGGTTATGTGAAAGAACCTTGTTGCAAGGTATGCTTAGGGTCGACATTCGGCTAAGTGTCGAAGAAACATTCTGAGAAGTTAGAAGTTTCGAGAAGGAACAAGCTCAGAAGAGATAACAGATGGAAATTCTTCAGTAGGAAGGAGCCCACTAAAAATTTCACAATCAACGAGCAAGATCCATTTAGAGGAATCAGGATCTTTCTAGATCGTGAGATCTGGGAAAGTTGCTCAGAGGATAGTCTTAAAATCCTTCGGCACTTCTTGTATTCATAGGTTTGAAAGTATATAAGGAGCAAGATCGTCAAAGTATCGAAGAGGCGAAGTAAAATCCTAGTCGTTGGTATCAAGGAGAATACATGGCAGCAAATCCAAGAGTCTGAGAGATAAAGCTCCGGAAGATTTGCGTGGAGTAAAGGACAATTCTTGCGAAGTCACAAGGGCCGAAGAAATCTGGACCGTTGGATCCAGAAGGACACATGGAAAAGATCTGCATACTTCAAAAGAAGAGCACTTCAGAGAAAAGTCTGTGTGGAGTGTACAAAACTCCCGAAGCCCGAATTGTCGAAGTAAATCATGGTCATCGATCTAAAAGAAAAACATGTCATCAGATCGTGGAATTCAGAAGGGTGCACTCTGGAAAAAAAAGGAGGAAGTGGAGCCATTGACTAGAAGTCGTCCAAAACTCCAAGAGGTAAGAAGTTAATCCTAGCCATTAGTGGTTGGGACACGTGGTGTCAGATCTATCACTTCGGCGGTAGGACACTTCGTGGAAATTGGAGAATAAAATCCCGAAGGTCGAAAGTCCTGAAGGTTGAAGCCAACAGGAGTCGTTGATGAACAAAGGGACACGTGGAGAGTGGAGATTCACTCTGGAGAATTTTCACTCCGGAAGAAGTGAAGTGTGAAGGCATGAGAACTCTCAAAGGCTGAAACGTCAGAGTTCATCTGAGTCGTCCATTGGAACAGGACACGTGGTGGAAGATCGGTTACTTCAGAGGATTTACACTCTGGGAGAAATAGGACTAGAGGAGCGTTGACTGGAAGTCGTTCGAATTAGGGACAAGGGAGAATCTTGACCATTGGTCAAGGTGAGCATGTGGCGCTAGATCCATGGCTCTAGGTACAAAGCACTTCATATGAAAAGTTGTTTGGAACGCTCAAAACTCCCGACATCGGAGTCCCAAAGTGAATCATAGTCGTTGGTTGTTGGAGGAGCATGGGCCGTAGATCTTGTCTAGGTGATTTCGTCGGTCCGTAGTTCGGGGAAAAAGGAATTAGCTGCACTAGAAACAATCGAAGCCCAAAGTTGCAAAGGGGGCTAGCCGAAGGTCATAGCCCGTGGTCATAAGGAAGCGGGGCCTAGCATAAGAGCTAGTGCTCGCCACTTAGAGTTACCAAAAATGCTAGAGAAGGGCGCGGGTGAATCAAACCACATGGGTAACAAAGAAGGGACCTGTGTGAATTGATTTCAGGGTCTAGCAGAGTCCTGAAGAGCTGATTCGACTCAGTTTATTGAAGATCCTTGACTGGGAGGTCGTGCAACCCTGAGGAGAGAAGGGGGGTTGCACCAAGTGGTATCAGAGCCTAAGAAAAGGTTATGTCTGATACCATCAAGTGGTATCAGAGCCTCAATTTGTGCTCTGTGTAAAAGAAGGAAGTAGTCTGATAAAATCAAGTGGTATCAGAAACAAAAGTTTATTTTTAAGCTTTGTGTGGAGAAAGGTCAGCACAATGTCACCTAGAAGACATGTGGAGCGACCTATAGCAAACCCAGTTGTGGAAAGGGAGATGAGATAACTTCGTGCAAAATTAGATGCTATGGAGACAACACAAAGGAGAGCACCTGGTGTTGGAGACGTCATTGATGCAGAGAGCGAAGACGTGGAAGTTGAAGGAGATGCAGGAGAATATGCTGCAGAAGAACGCTTGTTGAAAGCTGTTGTCAAATTGGGAGCAAGAGAAAAAATAAAAATCCCAATGTACGAAGGAAACTTAGATGTTGAAGAATTGTTGGATTGGATAAGAGCAATGGAAAAATGCTTCAACTATGAAGAAGTTGATGATGAGAAGAGAGTAAAACATGTTGTCATCAGATTGAAGGGACACGCAACACTGTGGCGGGATGAACTACAGGCTGACAGAAGAAGCAAGGGAAAGAAAAAGATCAAGAACTGGGATAGAATGGTAGCCAAGCTGAAGGATAAATCCATACCCAAAGACTATCAGATAAATCTGTTCAGGAAATTACAGAACCTGAGACAAAAAAGAGAGACAGTAAAATAATACATCGAGGAATTTTATAAGCTAAACATTAGGGCTGGACAGAGAGAGAAAAATGATGAAAAGGTTGCCAGGTATATTAATGGTTTGAGATATGAAATCCAGGATGAAATCAACATGATAACGATGAGGACAGTGGAGGATGCTTATCAGATTGCACTGATGGCAGAAGAGAAGTTGGCCAGGAAACAGAGCTAGCGAAGAAGAGAAAGAAGTCTAAACAGAGGTAAGGGAATTGTCCATGACAAGGCACAGAAGTCGAAGGTTGATACTGGAAAACCACATAGTCACTCAGAAAGAAGAGGAAGTTCCCAAGGGAGACAATATGGTGGAAGAAATGTTTTTCCTTGAGGAAGAGGAAGAGGTAGAGGAGGAGAGGTGAAGTTTTATGCATGTGGAAAAATAGGACACATGTCTTGGGAATGCCCCGCGAGAAAGAAAGGAGGAGGTGAAGCTCACATTTTAGAAGCATAGAAGCGGAATGTTGAGGAAGAATGTGCAGAATATGGGAGATCTTTGATGATGAAGAAGGTTCTCTTGCAGCCAGAGCTGGAAGTGAAAAAACCAGTGCAGAGGAATAGTTTGCTCAAAACTGCCTGTAAGACCAAAGACATAGTATGCAAGGTGATAATTGACAGTGGAAGCACTGATAACTTGGTATCCACAGAAATGGTGGAGAAATTGGAGCTGGAGACAACTGCACATCTGAGTTTGTATAGAGTCTCATGGTTTCATAAAGGACACCGGGTAATGGTAACTAAACAATGCCTAGTTGAATTTAAGATAGGATGATATAGAGATGAGATTTTTTGTGATGTGATTCCCATGGATGTATGTCATGTCTTGCTGGGGAGACCATGACAGTTTGACAGAAATGTCATTCATGATGGGATAAAAAATACTTATGCCCTGGAGAAAAATGGTAGAACACACATGCTACTACCAACAGAGGAAAAGAAAGTGAAGGAAGAAGCCAACACAAGTATACTTCTCATGAGTGGGAAGGAACTCCTAAGTGAAGTCAAGAAGGAACAAAAGATGCAATTTGTTGTGGTGAGGAAGCCTAGAGTCATTCTTACAAGTACTTCTATGGATGATCTGCCTAAATAAATTCAGAACTATTATAGAATTTTGTTGACATAGTAGTGGATGAGTTACCTCGCTTGTTACCACCCATCAAGATTATCAGCCATCACATTGATCTTATACTAGGAGCGAGTATAGCGAACAAAGAAGCATATAGATTGACACCTCAAGAGAATGAGGAGGTAAAGAAATAAGTCCAAGATTTGATGGACAAGGGTTTAGTCAAAGAAAACTTGTGTCCATGCGCAGTACCAATTGTGTTGAGTCCGAAAAAAGATGGAGGATGGAGAATGTGTACAGACTCAAGAGCCATAAACAAAATCACCAGCAGGTACAGATTTCCTTTGCCGAGGATGGATGACTTAATGGATTGTCTGAGCGGAGAAAATTATTTTTCAAAAATAGACCTGAAAAGTGGATATCACCAGATAAGGATGAGAGAAGGTGATGAGTGGAAAACAACCTTCAAAATGAACAAAGGGTTGTATGAGTGGCTTGTTATGCCATTTGGCTTAACAAACGCCCCAAGTACTTTTTTGAGGTTGATGAATGAGGCATTGAAAGATTTTATTGGTAAGTTTGTGACACTTAACGTTAGTGATGAGAACATTGTAGCGAGAGAAGTTGTTGATAAACCTGAAGAAATCCTCTTTTATGAAGACAAAACTCTATTACCTGGGTTTTATAATCTCTTCAAATGAATTGAAGATGGATCTAGAGAAGGTGAGAGAAATCAGAGAATGGCCATTGCCAAGGAGCATATTCGAGGTGAGAAGCTTCCATGGATTAGCGAGTTTCTATCGGAAGTTCATTAGAAATTTAAGTAGTATTTGTGCACCTATATTATATATGATGAAGAAGAGACAAAAATGTTTTAAGTGGACAGAAGAAGATGAGAAAAGTTTCAGAATATTGAAGGAGAAGATAACAAAACAACTAATTTTGGTCTTGCTAGATTTCTAGAAGACGTTTCAAGTCCGATGTGATGCTAGTGGAGTAGCAATTGGAGCAATCTTGAGCCAAGATAATAGGCATGTTGCATATTTCATTGAGAAGTTGAATGATAACAAGATGAAGTACTCCACATATGATAAAGAATTTTATGCAATAATTCAAGCCTTAAATAAATGGAGGCATTACCTTGTTCCAAAAGAATATGTTTTGTATAGTGATAATTAGGCTTTACAATTCATAACCAGACATGAGAAGTTAAATCAAAGACATGCTAAGTGGATAGAGTTTATGCAAAATTTCACTTTTGTCATTAAACATATTTATGGTAATGCTAACAAAGTTGTCGATGCATTGAGCAGGAGATGTCTGATTTTGCAGGAATTTCAAGTGAAAACCTTAGCGTTCGAACACATTAAGGAGATGTACTATGATGATCCGGATTTTAAAGAGGTGTATGAAGCATGTGAAAATCATTTGCTCATAGACAAAATTCAGTGGACAGAGTATCTGATTCAAGATGGATTGTTGTTTAAAGGTAGCCAGTTGTACATACCAAAGTGCTCGATGAGAGATAATATGCTGAAAGAAAAACATAGTGGAGGTCTAGCAGTACATTTTGGCCATGACAAGACATTTGCACAGTTGAAAAGTTCATACTATTGGCCACGTATGAGGGCAGAGGTTTAGAAATTTGTAAACAGATGTAAGATTTTCTAGTATGCAAAGGGGAAGTGATTCCATATTTGTTGTAGTATATAGATTGTCAAAGATGGCACACTTTATTCCATGCCATAAAACTGATGATGCAACACACATTGTAAATTTGTTTTTCAAGGAAGTTGTGAGACTTCATGGGTTTCCCAAGAGTATTGTCTCAGACAGAAACACTAAATTTGTTGGTCTTTTATGGAGAACATTGTGGAAGAAGATGGGGACGAAATTGTCCTTTAGTTCAACATATCACCCTCAAATGGATGGATAGACTGAGGTGGTAAATCAGAGTTATGAAATTTGTTGAGGATTTTGGTCACTGAATCCAGTGGGATCAGATTCTATCACAAGCATAGTTTGCCTACAATGACTCACCAAACAGGAGTACAGGGAAGATTACATTCTAGATAATATATGGGATGAAGCAAAGAGGAGTATCATAGTTGAGATATTTGGAGCATAATGAATTTAGAAGTGTTGGAGCATAAGACTTCGTTGCAGAAATGCAGAAGCTTCATAATCAGATTAAAGAGAAATTGTAGAACAACAACAGAGAATATAAATGTAGAGTTGATCAACATAGGAGAGAACTTCAATTTGAAGTGGGAGATCAATTTTTGGCACATCTTAGAAAAGAAAGGTTCCCAAGGGGAACATATGACAAACTGAAGTTGAAGAAGATAGGACCATGCAAGATCCTAAGGAAATTTGATGCCAATGCTTATGAAATAGAGCTTCCAGAGGATGTGGGAATATCACTTGTATTCAACATTTTAGACCAGTATCCTTACAGGGAAGATGACACCAAAGGATCAGAAGATCAAAAAGAGATACAATGGGAGAAGAAGATGCCTATAGAAGAAAAGTCATAGATGGAGAAGGTCATAGATCAAAGGATTTGTAAGAAGACCAGGAGGAAGACTTATTTTGAGTATTTGGTAAAGTGGAAAGGACACCCAATAGAAGATGTAATTTGGGTGAATGAGGAAGATATTTAGAAGCATGGAAAGTCAGTGCAGGAGCTTATGGACAGGAGTCCATGAATTTTCGTCCAGAGGAGTATGATGCATGAGCATCGTCATCAAAGCGCAAGTGGAGGACAACTCAATGCCCTAGCACGCATTTTCAAGTGATTTTGAATTCAAAGATGGCATGTCATAAAATATCTTGAAAATATTGTAATTAAAGAAGATCTTAAATGTTAAGAGGTTGAACCATCGTGTGAGATCGATGGAGATTGTATTTTCTTTAATGTAGTTAATTGCAGTATAGATCTGGAGCATTCGCTCTTATCTGTTTGTACCGATTATTTATTGTAATAAGCCTTAGTAGTTGAAATCTTTTAATTTGATAGCACTAAGGTAGTCGAAGGGAAAAGCTCTATGAGCCCTCTTGTAGAAATATATGTATTTTATGCCCAAATAAGGCTGCTGAAGGTTATTGAAAGCTGCTGAAAATTATTGTAGTTGAAGACTGTTGAAGCTTATCGAGTTGTATGAGCCCATGTACATATCATTTGAATGAATATAACAGAGAAGCGTTGATCCAAATGTTTGGTGATGTTGTTATTGTGTCTATCTGAATGGATGGTATGCTTTATGTTTAATTTCCATTCTCTGTTATTATTTGTTCTTATGTTATGAATGCATTACATGGTTGAATGTATGAATCTGTGAGGATTAGATAAGTTTCAATTGTTTCTCTTCTACGAGCTCATGCAAGGAGTGCATAATGTCTGCAAGGTCTGTGTTGACAGAGTCTAGGGTGACTCAAAATCTCAGGAGAGATAACGTGGAGTTTCATATGTAAGGTGTGCATAATGTCCACAAGGTGTGCATTGACAGAGTCTAGTTTGTCTCATAAGCTCAGGAGAGATAACTTGAAGTTCATTTTCAAGGAGTGCAAAGGACCACGCAAGGTGTGCATAGGTAGAAACACATACAACATCATATTATTCAGGAGGAACAATTGAGTCATGCAAGAACTGTTGCAAGGAGTGCACAGTTGCCCATAAAAGTGTTATGTGAAAGAACCATGTTGCAAGGTGTGCTCAGGATTGACATTTGGCTAAGTGTCGAAGAGACATTCTGAGAAGTTAGAATTTTCGAGAAGGAACAAGATTAGAAGAGATAGCGGATGGAAATTCTTCAATAGGGAGGAGCGAACCGAAAATTTCACAATCAACGAGCAAGATCCATTAAGAGGAATCATGATCTTTCTAGACTGTGACATCTGGGAAAGTTTCACGGAGGATAGTCTTAAAATCCTTTGGCACTTCATGTATTTGGAGGTTTGAAATTTTCTAAGGAGCGGGATTGTCGAGGTCCCAAAAAGGCGAAGTGAAATCCTAGTTGTCGATATCAAGGAGGATACGTGGTAGCAGATCTGAGAGTTCGGGAGATAAAGCTCTGGAAGATTTGCGTGGAGTAAAGGAAAATTCTCTCGAAGTCGTGAGGGTCAAAGAAATATGGATCGTTGGATCCCGAAGGACACGTGGTAGAGATCTGTGTACTTTGGAGGAAGAGCACTTTGGAGAAATTTGTTTTTGGAGTGTACAAAACTCCCGAAGCCCAAATTATCGAAGTAAATCATGGTCGTCGATCTGAAAGGGACACGCGTCATCAGATCATGGAATCAGGAAGGGTGCACTCCATAAATGAAAGGAGGAAGTGGAATCGTTGATGAGAAGTCATCCGAAGCTCTAAGAGGTAAGAATTTAATCCTAGCCGCTAGTGGTTGGGACACCTGGTGTCAGATCTATCACTTCGGGGAAATTGGAGAGTAAAATCTAGAAGGTCAAAAGTCCTGAAGGCCAAAGCTAACAGGAGTCGTTGATGAACGGAGGGACACGTGGAGAGTGGAGATTCACTCCGGAGAATTGTCACTCTGGGAGAAGTGAAGTGTGAAGGCACGAGAACTCCTGAAGGATGAAACGTCAGAGTTCATCTGATCCATCCGTTGCAACATGACACGTGGTGAAAGACCAGTCACTTCGGAGCATTTACACTCTGAGAGAAAGAGGAGCAGAGGAGTGTTGACTGGAAGTTGTCCAAAGTAGGGACAAGGGAKAATCTTGACCCTTGGTTGAGGTGAGCACGTGGCACTGGATCTGTGGCTCCGGGTATGGAGCACTTCGGAGGAAAAGTTGTTTGGAATGCTCATAACTTCCGAAGCTGGAGTCCTAAAGTGAATCACAACCATTGGTTGTTKGAGGAGCACGGGTTGTAGATCTTGTCCGGGTGATTTCGCATGTCCGAAGTTCAGGGAAAAAGGAATCAATTGCACTCGAAACAGTCGAAGACCGAAGTCGTGAAGGGGGCTATCCGAAGTTCATAACCCTTGGTCATAGGGAAGCAAGGCCTAGAAGAAGAGCTAGCGCTCACCACTTTGAGTTACCAGAAGTGCCAGAGAAGGGCGCGGGTGAATCGAACCGCGTGGGTAACAAAGAAGGGACCTGTGTGAATTGATTTTAGATTCTAGGAGAGACCCGAAGAGTTAATTCGGCTCAGTTTATTGAAGATCCTTGACCGGGAGGTCGCACAACCTTGAGAAGAGAAGGGGGGTTGCATCACCAATTTAGGAGGTTTGGACAAGAGGAGATCTACCTCAGGTTCATATTATTGATGGAGGTGGAGTGGTCCATACTGGAGCAAACTGTGCAGACATGTTCAGATAACCAATATTATTAGTAAACCTGTGGTGGTGTTTTGTTTCTCTTGGCTTTTAGGAAAGGCGATGATTGATTCATTGGGAAATGTATCATCTAAATTTTTGTCAAAGTGGATATTATTGGGTGGTGAAAAAAAACATATTTCCATTACAATATGAGGCAGGTTTCTCAAGTGTTTGACTTTCCATATTCCTCGAAACGATTGATAATATCTTGTTTAAACATGGAATCCCATGAGGTGGTGCTCCATGAGAATTGTAAATTCATTTCTCCACTTGGATGAGTATTAATGTGATCAAGGTGGATATTGGTGGCCACCCACCTATTCCAACTGGGTCCTCTTTTCAATTTTTAGTGCAACACATTCTTCTATGCTTCTTTGTAAATGTGGGTTCTACACTTTCAGGGCTCTCTGAAGCCCAACACATCTTCCAGGTGGATATTGATGACCTCCCACCTAATCCAACTGGATTATTTTGTATGTTTTCATGTCATCACATCTTGCTATACTTCCAGGTCTGTTTTGGGGCCCTAAACAATGTGTTTTTATCTCACCACAATCAAACTATAGATGGATTTGGAGTTTGACAACGTAATGTGTAGTTCTCGAAAATACCTTTCCAATGGGCTATCACGTGCCTACAACGAAGATTGTATGAAAAAGTTACGACCCTGGGAAGTTAATGTACTAACTTACCCAAACAAGGTCCACGTGACTTTTGGCGTTTCATCTCCTAGGGTTAGCTTTTTGGATGTCTAGGGTTTTGGCATTCCTGTTTATCATAAAAAGGCCTTCAGAGCCTCATTGTAATAATCTTCTGGTGAACGAGTGTAGCCGTCACATCCCTTCTCAGAGATAAAGTTTCCACCATTCTAGCGAGTCTTGCACTATGTATTTTTACACTCTTTAAATTTCTTTCATTAATAGAAAACAAGTATTGTTGTATTTATCTGTTTCTGGCAATTTTCATGAGTATTTCATTGTAATATATTTGCTTTCATTTCATTCTGAAAATATATCCGGATCAGTGGTATCAAAGAAGGCTACTCTTGATCATTTTCCAGTGCATGTCCCCGAAAAGGTCTGAGTATAGCTAGTTGGGTCTCGAGTTTGTCTCCCTTGAGGACAATCACTCTCGTACGCCCAAGAAACCCTTGATGGAAACAGAAAATAAAAATGGCAGAGAAAAAGATTATATTAACATGTTGCTTGAGCATGCTCTCACATGACAGAGGGACAAAATGATGGAGAGTTTTTCACACATCATTCAACGTCTGCCGATAGCAATAGGTGCATCTTCATCAAGAGGCCATTTTGGAGGAACCTCTCCCTTTAAGGTACAAGTTAATTTAGATATTCCCATATTTGAAGGTTAGATAGATGTAGATTCTCTAGAAAAATGGTTAAATCTATTAGAAGGTTATTTCTTTGTTCAATTTTTTTCCGACGGGGAGAAGATCACCTTCACACTCCTGAAGGTTATCCCCCATGTCAAACATTTGTGGGAAACTTACTAGGAGCAAAGTTCCACATAGGAACTTGGAATATATAGGGTCTATCCCACTTGGGATTCTTTTGTGGATGCAATCAAAGAACAATACTATCATGTTGATAACTATGAAGACAAGTACATGAGATGGACCATACTATGGCAAGAGAAGAGCCAAACAGTGTTAGAGTTCACAAATTATTTCCATACCTTGCACACCAAGTTGGGTATCAAAGACTCTGAGCGAAATCTGGTTCTGAAATATCGTGGGGCTTTGCATAGGTACATCTAAACCGAAATGGATTTCCTAAACATCTCATCATTGGGAGTTGCCTATCGATATGTTGTCAAAATCGATCAGAAATTTATGCACCAGAACAAATGGGAATTTGGGTTTGCAAATCTGCAACGACCAAAGCACGATAAATATGGCCCTAGCCAACAACCTCTAGACAACCAGTCCAAGACACATGACAAAAAGGGTAAAATAAAGACAAAGAATGACATTGGGAACTGGTGTGACTTCCACAAAATCCCCTAGCACAACACCGATGAATGTCGCTCAAAACAGTCATTGGTGGCCGAAGTCAAAGACACAGAGCCGAATCTTGATTCAGAATCCGATCCAAAAAATATTGAAAACAAATAGATCATTGACGCAGACCCCACTGCTATTGTCGCGAACACAACAATTCACAAATGTGGGTGAAGGGGACCCCATTGCATTTCATTTTTTATAACGAAATCCAAAAGAACCTCATCTCGACTGAGGTCATCAAACAGTTGGAGTTGTCGACAACAACACACCCCCAGCCATACAACATCGGGTGGCTTCACCAGGGACGAGATCTTTGTGTCAGCCAACAATGTCGCATGTCCTATGGCATCCATTCCTTCAAGGATGAGGTAGTGTGTGACATTGCCCCTCTTTATATCTATGATGTTGTATTGGGCCAACCATATATGTGGAAACGTCATGATGTCTACGAGTCTAGACCCCGTAATGTCATTATTATTCTGGGAGGTAAGCTCTACAGGATACTAGAGGTAGTTTCGACTACTGCTCCACCAAAACAACACCGCAAGGTAATCTCTCACACTACAAAATTCATCATCTTCACAGTCTGTTCAAAGGATGCACAAAAGACCACTACAACCACTGCAGCCTCAACACCTTCTATCCAGTAAAAACAAATTTTTGAAGAGACATGAGATATTGTTTCTTCACCTACAATGGTTCCTACACAATGCCCCATCCAACCCAAAGACAAAATGTTTGTGGAATAGATTCAACCCCTCCAACAATAGGTTTGTGATAGTCTTCTTCAAGCCAAGAAGCACAAATTCTCCAACAAGGCACACAATTCACCAAGCGTCGGATTCAAAAAATGCTTTCCCCTCTTCCCTGGGCACTCAATGCAATGGAGACCATTTCTTCCTAAGGGGGGAGAATTGATCTAGGTGGATATTGGTGGCCACCCACCTGTTCCAACTGACTCCTCTTTTCATTTTTTAGTGCAACATGTTCTTCTGTACTTCTTTGTAATTGTGGGTTCTACACTTTCAGGGTGTCTGAATCCCTACACATCTTCTAGGTGGATATTGGTGGCCTCCTACCTAATCCAACTAGATTATTTTGTATGTTTTCATGTCATCACATCTTAATGTACTTCCAGGTATGTTTTGGGGTCCTAAACAGTGTTTTTTTGGCTCACTGCACTCAAATTGTATACGTAGTCAAATTTTGACGGCATATTGCGTCATTCTCGAAAATACCTTTCCAGCAGGCTATCACGCATCTAAAACAAAGATCATATGCAAAAGTTACAACCTCGAGAATTTAATGTACTAACTTACCCAAATGAGGCCCACATGACTTTTGGTGTTTTATCTCCTAAGGTTAGGTTTTTAAATGTCTAGGGTTTTGACATTCTTGTTTATCATAAAAATGCCTTCAGGGCCTCATTGTAATCATCTTCTGGCAAATGAGTATAGTCGTCACATCTCTTCTTAGAGATAAAGATGCCACCATTCTAGCGAGTCTTGCACTCCATATTTTTACAGTCTCTTTACAATTCTTTCATTAATAGAAATCAAGTATTGTTGTATTTCTTTGTTTCTGGCAATTTTCATGAGTATTTCATTGTAATATCTTTGATTTCATTTCGTTCCGAAAATAAATCTGGATCAGTGGTATCAGAGCACACTGCTCTTGATCGTTTTTCAGCGCATGTACCCGACGAGGTCCGAGTAGCCATTTGGGTCTCTATTTTGTCTCCCTTGAGGTCAATCACTCTCATACTCCCAAGAAACCCTCGATGGCGGCAGCAAAGAAAAATAGTGGAGCAAAATATTCTATTAACTTGTTGCTTGAGCAAGCTCTCACACGACAGAGGGACGAAATGATCATGGGGAATTTTGCACACATCCTTCAACGCCTATCGATAGAAACAAAAACATCTTCATCAAGTGTCCATTTTGGAGGAACCTCTCCCTTCAAGGTACAATTTAATTTTGATATTCCCATATTTGAAGATCAGATAGATGCAGATGCCCTAGAAAAATGGTTAAATATATTAGAAGGTTATTTCTCTGTAAAAAAAAATTCCGATGGGGAGAAGATCACCTTCTCACTTCTCAAGGCTTTCCCCCATGTCATACGGTTGTGGGAAACTTACTGGGAGCAAATTTCCACAGAGGAATCTGGAATATATGGGGTCGAGCCCACTTGGGATTTTTTTGTGGATGTCGTCAAAGAACAATAATATCCTGTTGATAACTATGAAGACCAATACATGAGACAGACCACACTACAACAAGTGAAGAGCCAAACAGTGCCATAGTTCACAAATACTTTCCATACCTTGTGCACCGAGCTAGGTATCAAAGACTATGAATGACATATGGTTTTGAAATACTGTGGGGATCTACATATGTACATCCAAACCGAAATGGGTTTCCTAAACATCTCATCATTGGGAGTTGTCTATCGATATGTTGTCAAAATCGAGCAGAAATTTAGGCACCAGAATAAATGGGAATTCGGTTCTGCAAATATGCAACAACCAAAGCATGGTAAAGGCGTCCCTAACCAACAGCCTCTAGAAAACCAGTCCAAGACAAAGGAAAAAAAGGGTAAAGTAAAGACAAAGAATGACACTGGGAAGTGGTATGACTTCCACAAAATCCCCTGGCACAACACTGATGAATGTCGCTCAAAACATTCATTGGTGGCCGAGGTCAAAGACATGAAGCCAGACCCTGATTCAGAATTCAATTCAGAAAATATTGAAAACAGACAGATCATCGACGCAGACCCCACTGCTACTGTCGCAACCAAAACAATTCATCTAGAAGAACCAATAGATCCTGAAGAGGGGGAGAGTCTCTTCCATTCAAAGATGTGGGTGAAGGGGATCCCATTGCATTTCATTGTTGATAACGACAGCTAGAAGATCCTCATCTTAGCTAAGGTCATCAAACAGTTGGGGTTGTTGAAAACACCACACCCATAGCTATATAACATTGAGTGCATTCACCATGGACGAGATCTTTGCGTCAACCAACAATGTCGCATGTCCTATGGAATCCATCCCTTCAAGGATGAGTTAGTGTGTGGCATTGCCCCTCTTGATTTTGTATTGGGCCAAGCATATATGTGGAAACGTCATGTTGTCTATGAATCTAGACCCCGTAGTGTCATTATTACTCTGGGAGGTCAGCTCTACAGGATACCAGAGGTAGTTCCAACTACTGCTCCACCAAAACAACACTGCAAGGTAATCTCTCATACTGCAAAATTCATCCTTTTCACTTTCTATTCAAAGGATGCATAGAAGACCACTACAACCACTGCAACCTCAACACCTTCTATCCAGTAAAAACAGATTTTTGAAGATACACAAGATATTGTTTCTTAACCTACAATGGTTCCTACACAATTCCCCATCCAACCCAAAGACAACAGGTTGGTGGATCAGATTCAAACCCTCCAACAATAGGTTTGTGATAGTCTTTCTCAAGCCAAGAAGCACAACTTCTCCAACAAGGCACACAACTCACCAAGCGTCAAATTCTAAAAATGCTTTCCCCTCTTCCCTGGGCACTCAATGCAATGGATACCATTGCTTTCTAAGGGGGGAGGATTGATCCAGGTGGATATTGGTGGCCATCGACCTGTTCCAAATGGCTCCTCTTTTCATTTTTTAGTGCAACACATTCTTCTATACTTCTTTGTAATTTTGGGTTCTACACTTCCATGGTAGTTTGAATCCCTACACATCTTCCAGGTGGATATTGGTGGTCTCCCACCTAATCCAATTGGCTTATTTTGTATGTTTTCATGTCATCACATCTTGTTGTACTTCGAGGTTCGTTTTGGGGCCATAAACAATGTTTTTTTGGTTCTCCACTCAAACTATAGACAAAGTCAGAGTTTGACAGCATAATGCATAGTTCTCAAAAATACCTTTCCAACGAGCTATCACGCACCTAAAATGAAGATCGTATGAAAAAGTTATGACCCCGGGAAGTTAATGTACTAACTTACCCAAACGAGGCCCACATGAATTTTGGTGTTCCATCTCCTAGGGTTAGGTTTTTGGATGTCTAGGGTTTTGGCATTCATGTTTATCATAAAAAGTCCTTAAGAGCCTCATTGTAATCACCTTTTGGCGAATGAGAATAGTCGTCACATATCTTCTCATGGATAAAGTTGCCACCATTCTAGCAAGTCTTGCACTTTGTATTTTTACAGTCTCTTTACAATTATTTCATTAATAGAAATCAAGTATTGTTGTATTTCTCTGTTTCTCGCAATTTTCATGAGTATTTCATTGTAATATCTTTGCTTTCATTTTGTTCCAAAAATAAATCTAGATCACAATGAGATATCATTTCCTCCTATTCATCTTTGTTGTGTGTTATGTGTTATCTTCTCTATTATTTTGTTTGTTCATTAATATCGGTGTTTGTGGGTTGATCCCAACATACATACAGTAGCTCGAATGATACATTGAATATTGGATTTCTTGAATAATTTATCATCTGTTGTGTAACAACTTAACATCGGGTGAACTATATGCTAAATAAATAATAATAAATACAATTTAGATCAAGAATACAATTTTTTTAACAAAAATGTTAAAAAAAATTGTACTTATGTAGTAAGATGTTTTTCACTATGGGCTTTATATCTTCAGATGGGATATATGGTGTAACACCCTATTTCCCCCGGTCTGTAAAAATAACTATACTGGCCAAGAACTATGGCAAACTCAAAGATTGTGAATGTTTGATTTAACGGACTTAGTAAAAAAGGTCCAAGGAATGTAAATGATGTATGAATATATGTTGCATGAATACTGAGAGGCGGATGTGCTGAAAAGAGACCATGATGGCTGATGAGAGGTGGTGGAAGGGGATGGGAGTGGCTGTGTTAACTTATACCGAACCAAAACCGTACTGGTTTGTATGTGCTCGGGAAAACCAAAGCTCACTCTCAGACCCCAAAATGAATTACCTGCCTGAATGGTAGGTGGGGAGGCTCCTCAAGAGTAAATGAGGGGATGGGGCGAACAGCCCATCCGTAGAAGCTCTCAAACCTGACCATCGGACAGGGAATTTTGTGCCACACACAACCTCATAGGAGGAAAGAAGTGTGGAAGGGGGGGTNGGGGGGGGGGGAGAGAAGAGCATACATACACACACACATGCGCTACAGGAATCGCGAAAGGAGAACCAGAGGAACTCCGGGAAATACAGGGAGTCATGAGCAGAGGAGAAGGAGAGTAACCTTCATCCTGGACTTCCGACGAGCAGGAAGTAAGATACTGAGTCTTAATCATCGTGGTCTAGCTTAGGGGTGGCTTGTGGTAAATCCATTTGGAGTCGTTGAGCCTACGGTTGGGTGGGAATGAGCACCCCTCTCAGTAGTTGCATTACACTTGGTGTTTTCTGATAAGTATTTATGTCCTGTATTTCAAATTGAATGTTCCTGAAATCCATGCTCATGGTTGTAAATGTTAGAATATAGAGGATTGTGCTCGTTTAACCATTGACTATACCCTCGTAGCCCAACCACAGGCCTTAAGCCACCCTCCGAGCACCTTGACCTTGACCGAGAAGAGAATTCTGGCTGCAATCAATAGCCAAGAGAGGCTAAATGCACCAAGCAAAAGAATAGAAACTAAACTGAACAGATGATCCCATCTAGAATCTAGCGCACCAATTTCCCAGCTCTCCCAGAAAAACTACGCACCAAACTGTTGTTGCCTGCAACTGCCTGCACAGATATTGCTCTCACTGCAACTGCTAAGATGACAAATAATGAAACTGGGGCCTTGTATATATAGTGGACTTGCCAGTCTAACTGGGGCCGACCTGGCTAGTCTAACTGGGTCGACTTCTCCTTCTGGGCATCAATAAATTCAATATAAATATATTTGTTCAGCCGACAACCTATCTAGGGTTTCCTTCAATTCTTTGCTTCCTTCCGGAGGATTCTAGTCTCGTCATAGGTCATCATAGAGGTTCATACCTCCCGAAGCTACC